>JAJEJH010000676.1:0-30950 GCA_026122585.1 Anacardium occidentale | reverse complement strand
GATTCTCACCCATCACCTATTTTTTTAATTAAAAATAATGAATATACAAGGGTATTTTTATCTTTTTAATATTAAAATTTTATAAATTAATAAAATAAATTTTATATAAATATTAAATATTAAAAAAATTCAAAAAAATTTTGAAAATTCAAAAAACGTAGCAGCCACCGCCGCCGGCACCGACGGCGGTGGCCGCCCAAAATAGAACCATGTGGCCATTTCCGGCCACTTGGTTCCAGGGGAGGCCAGATCTGGCCTCCCCGTTTGGTGGAGGCGGCCAAATCGGCCGCCTCCAGTTTTGGAGGAGGCGGCCAGATCTGGCCGCCTCCATCCGAAATAAAGGTCGAAAACAATCGTAAAGGGCCGACCTTGGCCCCACTGACTGTTTTTGGCCTTTATTTCGGGCGGAGACGGCTAGATCTGGCCGCCTCCTTCAAAACTGGAGGCGGCCGATTTGGCCGCCTCCATCGAACGGGGAGGCCAGATCTGGCCTCCCCTGGAACTAGGTGGTCGGAAATGGCCACCTGGTTCTATTATAGGCGGCGGTAGCTGCTGCGTTTTTTTGAAATTCAAAATTTTTTTAATATTTTTTATATTTAAAAATTATTTAATATTTTTATTATAAATTTTTAATTTTTAAAAAGGTAATTTAGTAATTTTAATAAAAAAATAAAAAAATGGATGATGGGTGAGAATCCAGACTTTTAAACTTAAGCGGGTGGGACTTTGTCCCTGCCTCAAACTATGGGTGGGAAATTATCCTTTGGCCATGCTGAAATAGCATAGACCGTCCGATTGTGTCCTTGAACTATGAGATCATGTGTATCGGTCGAAGCTTCATATATGAACGACAACTGAGTGAGAGAAAGCGCCTCACAATTTGTTTTTCGAAGACAAGGCCATGCGCACGTTAGTATCCCGACTCACCACTGTAATTTCTTTCCCTCTAGCTCTCACTCAAACACACTTATTGTCTTTTAATCCTTTATTTTAAATCTATTAATTTAATTATATTTTGTGCAGTATCTTTACGGAAGAAGACCCGGGCATGTTCAATCTCGGAACTTCTCATCCCACAATGCGAAAGGTGGATTTATTACTGTTGTTTTGTTCTGGATAATAATTTGATTCGGCAATGCTCTTTATGGTTGCCAAGCAATTAAAATTTTCCCTTTTTAACTGGATTGACTTGTAGATGAGCTCGATATTGAACAAGAAGCTGAAAGAAAGATAGGGTGGTTATTGAAGTTGTTCTTTGCTGGGACTGCAACTTTTGTTGGTTATCAGTTTTTTCCTTACATGGGTATGTGAATCGATTTTAGCAATTGATTTTCGACTAGCTTATGTTATTGGAAGTTGCTGGCTTTGAACGGTTCTTAACTTAATCTCACCATTTGCTAAAATTAGGGGATAATTTGGTGCAGCAATCTGTGTCTCTTTTAAAAGTCAAGGATCCCCTGTTTAAAAGAATGGGAGCTTCTAGGTTAGCCCGTTTTGCAATAGATGGTAAAGTTTGTTCTTTTTGCTCTATGATATTATTGTTAAGATCGGAGATTGTTTTCGGAATGCATCTGTAGTATAATTTTGGTATGCTATTGATCACAGATGAGAGGAGGATGAAAATAGTGGAGAATGGTGGAGCTCAGGAGCTTGTTAATATGTTGGGAGAGGCTAGAGACGATCGCACACGGAAAGAAGCACTTAAGACTCTTGCTGCCCTTTCTCTCTCAGGTTAGTTAAGTTTGCATTCAGATACTCTTGTGAATTAATCTATGGAATATAAAAATTTATGCTTTGTGTTTCCAGAAGATGTTACTGTTGTATGACCAAGGCAATCACACTAATTACATTTATGTTTAACTCATCTCATATCTTGTATCAATCAAACAATTGTTGAGAGGAAAACTTGTTTTGGGTAAGTGAATTTGTCCAATTGAAAGTAGAAAAAATTGAAGGAAAACACCAACAATCATGAGTCATCACCCGGTAAAAGCGATGTTATGCCCTGAACCTGCAAATTGAAAGTAGAGATCTAGACGACATTACTACCGTAGAGTGCATTAAACCTTTTGTGTTTGATATGTGGAGTAAGTGATACCTCTCATTGCAAATATTTGTTTTTCCATTGCTGTGTTACACAGATGAAGCAACTGGAGCTTTACACCATGCTGGAGCAATATCAATTATAAAGTCCACTCCACAATCCTTGGAGGATACAGAAATTGAGAAATACAAATCAAGCCTGCTGAAGAGATTCCAAGATCTGAAATATGATATTCCGTCTTGAGATTGTATTATGATAAAACTAGTTTGTTCAACTTCAAATGGGATACTCAGTTTTGTTAGAAACAATCCCTGGATTTAGAAAAGATATGTGTTTTACCAGGGCTAATTAAAGTGCCTTATACGTCTAATAAGATGAGTTGAAAACTTATCCTTCATGCAACTGGTTTTAGTTTCTCAGATGTGGCATTCTTTTCTATTCATCAATGACTCTGAATAGCATTGAAAAACCATGTTTATCTGCTCCAAAGTTCTCAATCTATTTCATTAAAATCTTTTATTTCTAGGCTATGCTTGTAACTTTGCTGGCTTTATCCGTAATCTTGGTGATTAGTCTGGCTGTGAGACAGTGGCCATATCAGCTTTTCTCTTGCTATCATATGTATAATAACATGGGTGTGGGTATGAATTGTGGGTTGGATGCTGGAACTGCTAAAGAGAACTTGCTCTGATGTTCAATTTCTTTAGTGAGGCATATGAGTTCCCGAAACAAACACATGAATCTCATTTCTAGATTTTATGCTTCTGTACTTGCCATAAATCCACATGTTTATTTAAATTTTGATTTTGATTTAGAGGTACTAATGGCACCGATGATGAACTCATTATGATATACGAAGCAGATTTATTTGAATCCTAGCCTTTGACTCTTCCCTATTCATTCGTATTTACTACAGGCCTCTTGATCATCCTCTTAGAAAGTCCGACCTGATTTCTTGCTTTGTTCTTTGATTATGAATTTGTCTAACTTGGTAGCTTCCTTGTTCTAGAATTTGAGGGTTACACAATACCTTCAAATTCTGAGAAACAGAATATTCATTCTTTTATTATTTTGATTGAAAGTCTTCATTGTTCATTCTGAGAAGGAAGGCCAGTGAGAAAAAGCTGCTTACAGTGTCCTGTATGATATCCTGAATTCTGCGAGGATTATAGCACCTTATATATGATGTAATGATCTTTAAGGAGTTGTTGATTAGGGCAGCAAATGAGTCATGAGTATTGTTGGATTCAAGTTCGATTTGATTGAGTTTATACAATACTTGCATTCAAGATAGAAACCATTGACTTGAACTTGATTCAAGGAATCATAGTTAAAACATATGACTTATAAATTTATTAATTACTCTAAATATTCAAAATTCGATATTGGGTTTTATATACGAATTTTAAAAATTGAGGGGTACAAATGAAAATTTTCATATAAAATTAAAAAATTTAAAGGGTAAATGAAAGATTTTGGGGGTGTAAGATAAGATTTTAAATTTTAAGCAATTTATTGTATTATATTCAAATTGAATCGTGAACTCACGAGGCCAAGAAACAAGAAGCTTGAGCTTAGATCAAGTAAACACTCAAAAATACTTAACTCAAGCATGGTCGGATAATAACTTAGTCAAGTTGCGAGTAGCATGCGTGTGATAGCTCAAGGGTAAAACTATCTTTTTAGGTTTTAAATCCAAGGTAAAAGAGAGATTTCTAGACAGAAAATAATTTTGAGAGGGTTCGGGAGTAGAAGAGTCTTTTAGAAGCCCTTTTGTGGCTTGTATATGGATATTCTGAGAGAAATATTCTATGTATGATATGAAAGAGAGTGGAAATTGAGATTTCCACTGCGCACACGATCATGTGCCTAGGATACCCGATCATGTGTTGGGTTAGTCAACCATATATTTTTTTTATTTTTTTCAGTTCACGCATTTCTCAGCTTTTTTCAGTTTTTATTTTCTTATTCTTCCCTCAGCTCCAGTGAACCCTAGAATTGTTGAGAGAGATCTAACTTCTATGACCAAATTACTACTCACACAAAATAAGTATAAAATGTAATTTAGAAGATTGTTGTCTCTAAGTTGGAGGTTACTGCTCACACACTAGACTAATATGTCTAATTGTTATTGCAATAGTTTAGTCTTACATTAGGGGTTCATTTGTGATTTTGGTAAAGAAGGAATTTTGTCATATAAAATGAGTGAACAAAATCTTCATAGATTTTTCAAAAGTGTAAATTTGTATATTACTTGATGTTATGTTTTAAAGTTTTAGAGAGACAAAATATTTGAATGAGTTATTATTTGACTTCCTTAAAATTAAAAAATATATATACATTGAAAGAACCCTCAAGGTATAAAAAACTATCCATAATCTCTCCTAAAGATTTGAAAAAAAATATCCCTATCTTTATTGAATCATAAAATAAAATGGTCAAAGACTCAAAATAGCATGATCAAGTGAGGTAATTGATGATTTTATGAAAAAAAATGAGAGGATGTAACTGATAATCTCTAATGCTTTTGGAGTCTCAAATACGTATTTTCAAACTTTAGGGAGGCACTGTAACTAGTTGAAGGATGATAAGGGTATGACCTGTAAATCACATTTTGATTAGAGGTGTTAAAAAATACTCGAAAATGAATCGAATCAATATTTGAATTGAAAATCGATTCAAAAAATAGAATATTTCAAGAAATAGGTTTGGTTTTGGGTTAAAAAGTAAAATGAACCAATAGTTTTATAGAATTTGACAATTAGTTAACCAAGTCAAATTAGTCCTCAAATTAAATAAATAACAAAAAATATATATTGTAGCTCATGAAAAATTTGGTAATGCCATTAGATGAAACCGGGTGTCCGAAAAAAATCGGTTCGATTATCTGGCAAAATCGGTTTGGTTACGAACCGATTTTTGAATAAAATCGATTTGATATTTGTTCAAGATTTTCTCTGAACCAGAGATTCGACTCGCTTCAGAGAACCAGTCAACTTGGTTTGGATAACCGGATTTGTACAACCCCGATTTTTAGCACTTCTCATTACTCACACAGATTTTATTAAGCCCAGGTGCAGGCTCAGGCCCAAGGTCAGCCAAGACCAAGCATTTTCCTCGACAGTGTCAAATTCACATTTGTTTTTTTCAAATCCTTCTTCCGATTTGATTTCTGTGCGAACATTGACGAAAATGGGAGATCAGATAGCTCGGGCCGAGGATTTCGAGAAAAAAGCTGAGAAGAAGCTTAGTGGCTGGGGCTTATTCGGCTCCAAATACGAAGACGCCGCCGATCTCTTTGATAAAGCTGCCAATTCTTTCAAGCTCGCCAAGTCATGTAATTTTTCAAAAAAAAAAAAAAAATCCATTTTCTTTAACTGTTGAAACTTGTGTTACAACTATTGCATGGAGTTCTAGGTTTTACTGTTTTGGTGCAATTGGTAATTCTTGATGATGGATTGTGATGCTTTTAAGGTTTTTTTCGATTTGGTTTTGATATAAGTTTCACAATTGATGAGTTTCTAATTGATCAGAGTTGTCATATTTTACTCTGAAATGTTAGATTCCAATGGGTCAGGTGTGTTGAAATTTTACATGATTATTTTAAAGGTTTTAGATATTTGAATGTGATTTCTTTTTTTGGTTTGGATGACAAGTTTAAAGGATATCTTAAAGTTTTGCTGATATGGTTACTTGTAAAATGAATTTAATTTTGACGGGGCTTTATGATGACTTATGGAAGTTGTTTGGTATGCAATGTTCATGATACAATCTTAATTTAATTTATTAATTTGGTTAATATATTTTACCTGCACTACATGTCTTGGATGTGGTTTTTAGATCATGGTTTATATATGGTTTTGCAGGGGATAAAGCTGGGGCAACTTATGTCAAGTTGGCGAACTGTCATATAAGGGTATGTGTTTTAGGCGTTTGTTAAATAGTAATTAGCATTCTTTTTACGGACTAAAAGAGAAAAGTGGAACCTTTATTTTTATTAAGTTCTTTTTCTAAGGACTAAATGGGAATATATGACTTATTTTTGTAGTTGGAAAGCAAACATGAAGCTGCCCAAGCTTATGTTGATGCTGCTCATTGCTATAAGAAAACAAATGCCAAGGGTAAGTTTGCTACTTCTCACCCTGGCTAATTGTTACATGTTGTAATTCCAATTGCTTTATAATTTTCTTTTGAGGTCCATTTTGGCTCATGAAGAAACCATCTTCTGGTCTTTTGCTTGTTTTCTTTATTTCTTAGGTATTATCTGATGAATTTTGGTTATAAAGATTGAGAAACTGTCATTAAAGTTTTACCTTTTCCAGAGGCTATATCTTGCTTGGAACAGGCTGTAAATATGTTGTGTGATATTGGAAGGCTCAGCATGGCTGCAAGATATTACAAGGTATTATAATGCCTGTTTTGGGGGTCCTCTTCTAACCTTGCTAGTGTTTCCAAAACTTGTAGAAGTTGATTTTCAGGTTTACTTCTTTATAATGACTTTGAGCCATTGAATACTTGGTTATTCTCTTCTGTGCAGGAAATTGCTGAACTATACGAGTCTGAACAGAACATTGACCAGGCTATTGATTTCTTTGAGAAGGCAGCTGATATGTTCCTAAATGAAGAAGGAACAACTTCTGCAAACCAGTGCAAGCAGAAAGTTGCACAATATGCTGCTGAATTAGAACAGTAAGCCAATCTGCTTTTGGTGCATATCTCATTTTAAGACATCATATTGCTTTTGCATACTATATATTCATGATAATTGGATTTATTTTCCACATTCGTGAAATTGTAAAATTTTATAAAGACGGTTAGATATTGAGAATGAGTTAAATCACCCATGAATTGTCAGGATGATTGTTAATCTGCATGTCTTGATTCTTGCAAAGTGGTGGTTATTGCTTTGCACATTTCTTTGTAAGAGCTCAGGCATAAGCATCATCTCTGGAGGATCCTTGTAACTTTCTGTGAAGTGTTTTTGCGGGAATCAATGCTCAAGTTTGGTAGTCTTGTCATTTTCATATGTTATTGGCTAACATGAGATGTATTGCCAGCCATTTTATATATGTGATTTGCTTGTAATGATTATATGCATGAACTGAATGACAGGGTTTATTGTCTGAAAATAGGTTTTTCTGGTTTACATATTGTTTACCTATGCAATAGCTGTAACATACCTATAAGTTAATTTTGCAACTTACCGAGTGAATATAACAGCAGAAAGTGGAGAATTTTGTATCTATCTATGTTGGCTGGCTAGTACTTATATTCACATAAATTTTCAGTAGTCTTTCTCTCTTAACTCCCTTTAACAGTTAATTACATTTCTCCAGATATCAGAAGGCAATTGAGATTTATGAAGAGATAGCAAAGCAGTCACTCAACAACAACTTGCTAAAATATGGAGTAAAAGGCCATCTTCTTAATGCTGGCATTTGCCAACTTTGCAAGGGCGATGTTGTTGCAATTACCAATGCATTAGAGCGATACCAGGTTTATGTTTACTATTTTTTTAGTCTTTTAATTAATATTTAGTGTTTGGTCTATGTTGACTGTGCTGATCACATTTGACTTTGCAGGATATGGATCCAACTTTTTCAGGAACACGTGAATACAGATTGTTAGCGGTAGGTTATGTGTACTTGCATTTTGATTTCCAATGTCTAATCTTTTATAAGTTGTTCCCTATATATATTTATTTTGGTAATCTTCTTGTTAGCTTTATTTCATTATGATTTTGTAATCTCAAAGAGCCCTTTTTTCTCATCGGTGTGCTAGGACATTGCTGCTTCCATTGATGAAGAAGATGTTGCAAAGTTTACTGATGTTGTTAAAGAGTTTGATGGCATGACCCCTCTGGTATATTTTTCTCCACTTTTTATATAAGGTCTTCTTAATGTTGGATTGATATCATTTTATGTAGCAATATTGCTAACTATTTCGATTGCATGCTTCAAACTTTAGATACTTTAAAGATTTTTGAAAAATGTTGCCTTGAATTCTTTTTCCTAGTTGCTCTGTATTTATTCTGATTCGTAGTCAAGTTCCTGATTATATTTTCTATGCATTTTATTTTATGTGTTGGTGGGACCATTCTTATGATCACTCATTGCCTAGCGCCGTTGTTAACTACCTTATTTCATTTTTGCCATTTTTACAATATTTTGAAAATCCAATTTATAGGACTCTTGGAAGACAACCCTTCTGTTGCGGGTGAAGGAAAAGCTGAAGAACAAGGAATTGGAGGAGGATGACCTTACCTAAATTTTATAAATACATTCATGTACTTTGATCTTGGTTCATCCCTAGATTATTGTACTTACCGACTTATGTATTTGTGTTGTGAAGTTGTACTCAGTCTACAATGTACTTGGTTTGCATTTTCATGTGAGTATTTTTGTGAATGGATATTGTTTACTCGTACTGGGATTTCTGTCATAGTAAAAGAAGGAAGCAGTTCAATTCACGGTATACACGTAAAGCTGAATGAGTTTGATTAAATGTAAGGGTGATGAATTGATGACGATGCTTATGCAGCTACTTGAGCATTCAATCTGTGGGATATGGTTGGTGGGATGGATTTTTATTCTTTTGATTGCTTTCTATCTCACAAATTTGTAGCTTGTACTATAAAATTCCCAGAACTAATAAATACAAAGCAAGTTAGCCTACAAGTACACCAACGCTACCGGGGGAAATTTGTGAACTCATATTGAGCACGGCAGCATAGTTTACCTCTGGGAGTCGGAACTTGTTCAATGAAATAGGAGCTACAATCTGTGTGTATTCCAACCTGGCTGGAGCCCCACACCGGACTTCTAGACTCATAAATGCTTTTATCGTTAAGAACAAGAGACATCTCACTTTATCGACAAAGGCAAACCAGGTTTTTCTGAAAGAATAATCGATAAGCTACTTTTTTAAATATGACTTTTTTTTTGTATTTGTCGAGAATTTATTAAATATCCGGTTCTTCTGAAAGAATAATCGTTTCTTTCTTTTTCAGTTCATATGGGTACGTATTTGCTGCTTTATGCTCTCTTCAACCTTGGTTTTCTTTTTTTGCCTTTCTCTTCTGTGCCGCCTCGTTCATTGGGTTCTGGTTTTCATATGTTGGCATCAATAAAGCAGAGAAAAAAAAAAAGGAACTTTTTTTTTTTTTAATTAAGATCGTGCGGTACATTTTATTTTATTGATAATTAGTTATGATGCCTATTGTGTCAGGTTGTAGCAATCAAATTTCAATCTTGGTTGATTGTTTTTATTCATAGCGGCTCTTGAGCTTGTAGATTCTTTAGTTTCATTTTAATTGTTTGTAGCTGTGAGTGACTGTAAATTTGTTAGGATGTGTTACCTGGGTTTGAGTTTTTATAGAAAATTTATAACAAGAATGGCCTTGACTAATAATGGAAAGAGGGAGGA
Organism: Anacardium occidentale; assembly: GCA_026122585.1. Lineage (NCBI taxonomy): Eukaryota > Viridiplantae > Streptophyta > Magnoliopsida > Sapindales > Anacardiaceae > Anacardium > Anacardium occidentale. Next base: position 21,481 of record JAJEJH010000676.1, on the reverse strand, counting down.
GCTAACTGAGGAATCTAATAATACTGATATGAATCATCAAACGCCTTTTGAGATTTCAGCACCTCGGAAGAAGCTATTAAGCAGTGAAAAAACTGGAAGGAGTTATGATACAATTAGTTGTATTACTGAAAAAATAAACTTGCTGATTTGGTTCTGCATCAACCAAATTCAGACAGATAGCTGTGGAGAGAGATGAGATTTCGCGATCTGTGGCTTCTTCTAGTGGTCATGGTTTTAGAGAACGATTTAATGGGGGGTTTTTGGGGAAAGATTAATTGGTTATCACTCAAGAAAATGTGCATAGAAGGTATAAGAGATCCAATGAATATGGCTGTATTTTTGTGGATCTTAATTGTTGCTATCCCAGGTGCAATTTTGTTCCCTGTTATGACCGGAGTGTTCAACAAGGCGACTCCAAGGACATCTGAAAGAGATGTCCGGTTTAAAGTCAATAATAAAATTCTCAATGCGCTGTTAACTCTTACGTGTTTGTACCAGCACCCTGTGAGATTCTACCACCTTGTCCTTCTTTGCAGCTGGAAACCGTAAGACATTTTCTGGCTGAAATTTCTTACTCACACTCTCAAGTGTATAAAGCGGAAACACTAACCAGAATCAAGATTAAAGGAAATGAAGAACTACGGGAATTACTGAATAATACCTCAATGAATTTTTATATATGAAACAACATAACATAATCGAATGCATAAACTAAATTGAAGAACCAATTACAGTTATCAAACACTAACACACGCAATAGAATATTAAAACTATTTAACTACTTATCTTCATCTCATGATTTGATGAACAGAATACACAACAATGCAATCCGATGGAAGAGTAGCCGAGCATCACCGAAGGAAGCCCTAATCCCCAATTGTTAACTTTTGCAACCTAAAGACCTTGATTCGTCGTTTTTTTTTTAAAAGGAAAAGAGTGAAACAACACGTTTTAATTAAATACACAAAACGCACCATTTCATTAAACACCTTAACATCCTCTCTTAAGCCAAGATAGCAACATGCTATTGTGGCTTGCAACTAAAAGAAAAAAAAAAAAAAAACTATAGCACACAAAATTGTCATATTGCCAACACACACAAAATTGCCATACTACCCAACACACTGTAATCTAGTTACATTACTACACCCACTTAGTCACATTCAACATCTCAACACTTGTCCCTAAAGTTGAACATCATTCAGTTGAATATATTCATTCAATACACTATTAACTCATATTCTAGTTAGGAAACGGGATACAATTTTAAGTAGGTCTTTACCTGTGCTCACAATTTTTTTTTTTTTTTTTTTGTGTATATATATATCTAAAATTTTTAGCGTATAGCATGTTTGACTCGCATGCTTTATAGAATGCTTACACATATAATGTAGAGTATCATGTGTGTTTCAGATATTATTAAGTAATATTAAAATATGATTTTTTCTTCAAGATACTGTACATAATTTTTAATAGTAACTTCCGCTTACATTATATGTATTTATATATGTATTTCAATATAGATTATGTGTACAATATGTTTAGTATTATTGTACAAAATAATAATAATAATAAATAATGATTTCAATATTTTGTACAGTATTTTTGTATAGGTATTTAGAAGCTTTCGCATAGCGCATGTTATCAGCAAAATAGACAAGCAATTTTTGTGGGACTTCTATTGTATATTAAAGATAAATGATATAATGTCATATAAATAATAATAATAATAGTAAATAAGTAACATATGACAATGAGACTTCCTACACATGGTACATAATTATATTATGGTATGAAATATTTAGATTTCATGACTTGCCATGTTGTTATTCTCTTTTATTACTTTTTTCTTTTTTATATCTAAATATGATATTCTAGTTCTGAGATACTCGTGACTTTTCACAAATCTTTGTCTAGGTTCGTGTGTTATTATGTTGTTCTACTTAAATTGTTTCTTATCTTTTTTGATATTCTTGTCTAATATTTTTTACTCTATTTCCTTTTCTATTGTATATAACATGGTATAAAATATGTTGAAAATTATATATTGGCCTTTTGGCCTGCTTTCTAAAAATATTTTTTGAAAATAACTACTAGGAACCAAAGCAAAACGCTTACATATTTAAGGTAGAAACTCGACACCACGATGCCAACGACATTCAAAAGAGTTTCTATTTTTAGAAACTTCTTTCTAACCCTAGTTATATTCATTAATTGTACTTATTTTTGGAGAAGGGAGAGCCACTTTAGGATAACTTTTGAGAGAACTTTCAAGCAATTTCAAAGGATTCTGATTTTGTTTGAAGATTCAATTAAAAACCAATCGGATTGTAATTGCGAGACGAATTTTTAGCATAATTCAATAAAAAATTCAATAATTTATCGAGTTTCATTCTTATTCTCCATTATGTCTTATTTGAATTTGAATGTTTTTTTTTTTCTTGATAATCAACTAAATAATTTTTGCTAAGACTAGGGCTAGCTAATTTATGAAATTGTAACACTTTTCAATTATGAATGAAGAACATGTTATTTTATGTGATCTTATGTCCTAAACTTAATGTCTATTAAAAATCTAGCCAATTTTTAATAAAATTTCTAGTGTATGATTGAAATTGAGAGGTGATATCGTATAAAAGTTATAAAAATATAAACCATAGATTAATCAAATATAAATATTTGATGATACATACAATAGTCATAGACACATTAGACTTGTGCTGAAAGCTAGTAGATTCTAGAGAACTTAATTTATTTTCATTTAAATTAACTTATATAGAGATATCTAGGTTATTAGATTGTGAAATAAGATTAATATTGCTTGAGAAATAATATTAGTCAACTTAAGGAGTTTTATTGTCACATGAATAACACGATCTCCTTAATCGTATAGAAAACCTACCGTGAAGTGAATTATGAACCCGAAGTCTTAGCGTTATCTTGCATATTGTCATCCGATTACTTAGGCAAAATTATTAATTGTTTGCTTTCGTTTTTATTTTAGTTTTAGTTTTATTTGCGATTCTTATTTGATAGTTTAAATTAAATTAGGAGTAATATTGTCTTGGTACTTGCTTATTATTTCGTAGATACGATAACCTGAAATACTTTCTTTATTATTTTGATCTAGTATACTTGTTATGAAGTTAGGGTTTTAAACTTAATGCATCAGTTGTGTAGCCTCGTCATGTTAGATGGTCAAGGTGCTCTAGACAACGCATGATTGTACATGAAGTTGCTATACAAGTATACAAGTAAAGAATCTAGAGGCGTATTATCAAGTTGATCATGTAATGCATGATTCACAAAGAAGAAAGGTTGAGAAAATGCATGATCGTGTGAGAAAAAATCACACAATTATGTTTAGTCAAGAATGAATACACTATCACCCTAGTCATGTAAAGTCGATCATTCATAGACTTATTAGAAGTAATTCACAAGACACAACCTTGCAATTTTGACACACAACCGTGCACAAGAAAAATGGCCATCGTGTGTGTCTGATGTACAGATAGTGCTTGAGTTTCTTATGAGCTTTTGGAATTCAAAGAGACACACATGAAAACATGTAACACGATCATGTGTAGGAAACACACAATTGTGCATGGTTGATGGGTGTTATGCATTCAATCATTAGAAGTTTATTCGAAACAATAAGTGAAGCAAGCATGACTGTGCACTTGATAGACACGACTGTGCATCTAAAAAATTTATTGCACTAGCACTCTTTTCACCTACCCAATGGATACAAATTGAAGGCAATGACTTCTTTCCATTTTCCACAAGATTTTCAATATAAAAGGATGTCTTTTTGAAGTAACAAGGATTAGAAAGCTAATTGCATATCCAAATTTATTCTTTCATTTGTTGTTGCTCACTTATCTTCTCTCACTAAACTCATATTTATTAAAGAAGCACTGTGGCAATGAAAATGAAAAGTAATGCTATTATTACTTGCAAGAATGGTTCTATGATCACAATAACTAGACATTTCACATCAAACTCACCTTATTTCCCACAGAGACTTTTGGGTAGTGGGGTACTTACATCACATGACCAGAGGGCCTCAGGGCCATATTGGCAAGTGGCAAGTGGCATTGATTCCTTTTACGAGCAATTCTGATGAAATACAATTTGCTGCTTGATTAGATGGTGATACATCTCTAAAGTTTTAGGTCTTAATCGTGGCTAGCATTTGCTAGTTGCCAATAGATTTGTGTAATATGGCTTAATAAGCAGCAAAAACATAGGCATAAAATTCCACTACCTTCAGTTGAGACTATATCCCAATTTATTGTTTCTCTCATGATTCTTATTTTGATGAAACCAATGGAAGTCCAATTCTAGAATATTCTAATTCATAAGAATGTTTAGGACATATCATAATGCATTCTCTCTCATATGGTTTTGTTAGATCCTTTTTATTTATTTATTTATTTTTGATAATTATAGATCTTTTTTATTATTGATGCTTATGTAGTTGAATGAGAAAAACCTTACTTTGTGTCATCACTGTCGGCATTTTTGTTCCGGGCACTTGTCCTATGAAAGAATTTATTCTCCAGATAGAGCTTGTGCCCACATAAGCAGTTAAATGAGTCATGGAAGTTACCTCTTGTCCTCATGTCTGTTACAGCTTTTGCACTTTATATCTCTTCTCCACAAAATCTTACTGCTATTATTGATTCTTACACACTGTTAGCTATACAGTGCACCTTGGAGGGTGTTCCGGTGTATGGCAGAAACTGAATTTATCAACATGTCTAAAACCTTGGAAAGTAAATGGCCTCAAAGACCAGTGTTTAAGTTACAAAATGAAGGTCAGAGAAGTTTCAAGCCTGCTATATTACCCCATTAATAATTAATTAGGTAGGCAGCTTTAACTCTAAACAAACTGTTTAAAAGCTTTAACATTTTACCAACCCAAAAATAATCCATTCCCGCTACCAATATCATCGATCCATCTGTGTCACCTTGGCCTGTCTTCCAGGCCAAACTCACATCACAGCACCTGTTCACATATAACTTTGCCACTGCTTCATGGGCTGACATGATTTCCACAATCCAGGGCCAAGTTTAACCCTGTGTCTGATCATGAATCAACTTTATCATTATGATTCCAGTCTTATCACCTCCCTGTGTTTTGCCAGGACAATGTCTTGTCCATATTCTAAAAAACAAAACCCATCTTTTCAGCATATCATCACAAAATGAACCTCCACAGGTTCCACATACTTTTCTTTGCTTCTACATTTTTACCTACACTGCTCAATTAGTCTTTTTCTTATTAATTAACAAATTTCTTTTTCCAAAAAATCGACATTTAAATTCAAGGTCCTTGCTTGCCCGTCCAGCAAGCTTAGAATTGAAGTTATCAAGACCAGGAATAAAGGCATTGGCCCTCACCTGACCGACAAATTTCAGTACACAGTAATTAAGTGGATAATTAAAAAAAAAATTAAATAAATTATTTGAAGAAATTACATCTTCTTAGGGTAATATAGTAATTTTATAAAAATAAATAGTTGATGAAAGTATAATATTTTTTTCCCTAGTGCTGGATGTATCAGAGGTTTTATTTAATGAATTAAATTTTAGGTATGTCTTCCCACACTTTAATTATTTATAAGATTTTAAGTCAAAGAAAGTTGGCTTGCTTGACTATTCCCCACCTGTCTCTGCCGCCAGTCTCAAGCAATACTTTTTTTCTATTTTTGAACACCCACATCCTCAAAACTAACTCGCTTTCTTTACGTCAGCTATATTCCTAAATTACCCTTTCAAAGATTTTAGGCCAAAGGACTATTTCCCACCCATAGTTTGAGATCACACGTCTATATAAGGCTCGTTTCTTTCCTGCATAAACCCTCACCAGTTATTTCTGGTTTACCCCAACGAAATCTTCCTTTCCTTCTCGTTTTCGTTTTCTCTGCTTTCCTACTCGTTCTTGAACTGGCTAACTCTCAGGAAAAAACTCTGGCTGATTCCAAACTCGAGAACCAACGCGTGGTTCTTGCGCTCTATCATGCCTTAAGCTCGCGTGACGTACAAACTGTTCACCAGGTTCTAGCTCCTGACCTCGAGTGGTGGTTCCACGGCCCGCCCACTCACCAGTTTTTGATGCACCTTCTCACTGGCGCCTCATCGCCCTCTGATCCTTCTTTCGAATTCAAACCTCTTTCGATTACCTCGTTTGGGCCGGTTGTTATTGCCGAGGGCTGTGATCACACCCGTCAAATCTCCTGGGTTCACGCCTGGACCGTCACTGATGGGATAATTACTCAAGTGAGGGAATACTTCAATACCTCTCTTACTGTTACTCGCCTCGGAAAATCAACGGTGGAGATTAATCCTGTGCATTGCCCATCCGTCTGGGAGAGTAGCTTCTCCAATCGGGTCGGAAAATCTGTTCCGGGTCTGGTTCTTGCACTATAACAATTACGTAATAAAAACAGCCGTGTTTGATCAGGTGCAGGCGTAAGTAGGATACCATTGTGGATAAATAAAGACTGCACTGCACGTGAGATGTGAGCGGAGTGGTTGGCTTTGTTTTGTGTTTTTGTGTTGTGTTGTGTCTTGTTTGGTTTGGTTTGGTTTGGTTGTTTTCCTTGTAATGGGTAGGGTTAGACCCATTTGGTGCTTTAGTCGTGCAATAAAAATGAATTTCCTCAATAATTTTATCAAATCAAAACCGTTCATCATCAGACACGTCAACGGCTAGATGCCAATTTCTGATTTCATGATCTCATCTTGTTTATTCCTCCAAAATTTTCATGCAGCGACGGATCCTTCATAATTTTATGACATAACTCTATTTTTTATTATTAAAGAAGAACATTCTATTAAAATTCGAATATTTATGAATAATTTTTAAGACTAAATTATTATTTCCCACTCAAACGTTTATAAAAATTATGCATAAAATTACATAAATAGAATATGTTTTTTTTTTTTCTAACCCTTTTTTGTTCGATTGCGGTCTAGAACATGCACCATTTTGATCAGGAATTTCCTGAAGCGTGATTTTCTGCAGAAATGTTCTCTGAAAACAAACAAAGGTATTTGCGGGAACTTTTCCCAAGAATAATCCATCCACTTTCCAGGGAAAAGGGGGAAGGAAATTTTCTTGTTTGGAAAGAATATGCCGATATTTTAAGATCTTTTTCCTGGTGTTCAATCAACTTTGGATTTGTTCATACTGTATGCACCATTTTGATTCCTGAACGCTGCGTCGAAAATGATTCTGAATACGATGGCATCCTTATCATATCACACAAAACAAGATTCCATTGTTCATAAGCTTGGACACTCATAGAACTACATATTAAAATACGACTTTTCTGGGGAAGATTGTATACAAGGTAGTGCTTATCTTCTTTATTTGAAATGATTAGTCCAAATTTACGAAACCCAGGAGGGAATAGTCATAATATCAAACGAAATTAGTTGAAGAATGGTCTCGTTTTTTTCGTTTGTGATAATTTAAAATATTAATTCTACCATTACTTATTGCTTCAAACGTCGGATGAAGCCATCTTTTCAAGGGGCTGTCAAAAATCAGATTAGACAAGGCGGTGGTGGACCATGTCGTATGGTGCCATATTAGGTCGCCATCAATGAAATTAATTTTGTTTTTGTATAAGGTCATGTTTAGTTTGTTAGTTGACGGGTGTGGTGGACCTGGCCAATCCAATGGCCGGCCATGCACTAAGGCACGATCGTCTTAACGGGTTATCTCTATCAAACTTTTAATTAGTCAGATCGCGTGCATTTACAAGTCAGTCAATATAATTTAATTTGTTTTAGATTTTTTAATTAATTTGTTAAAAAATTATATTTTTGTAATATAAAAAATAAGTTAACAAATTAAATTATCATTAAAATGAAAATACCGTTTTTTATAATAAGTGAAATAAATTATTAAAATCGATTACAACTATATGAGAAAATTATATATTTAAAATTCAATCGAGATTTAATCTTTTATATATAATGAGTAAATGAAGTTATTTATATGTAACTTTCATATGTGAAACTCTTATATTTAATATGAAGTGTATCTTTTCATGTGAAATATAAGAGTCTTACTTCTAAAAAATATATTTTAATAATTTCTTTATTCATTATAAATAAAGTTGAAGTTTTCATTAAATCTTATGTTTTTAACCATTTCATATAACTAAAATTGATTCTAACAATTCAATTTAACTATTATAAATAAATCCATTTTTTCCCCTCATTATAATATAACTTTTATGTGTTTTTAATTAAAAAAATATACTTTTTTAAATTTAATATGTAAAAAAAAAATTATAAAATATCTTATCAGATTGTGCCAACCTACAAAAAGACCTTCAAGGTCCTAGCACAACCCCTTTGGTCCATGGGCCTAACATGAGCTATAATGTCAATGTCGTTTTGTGCCCCCCCTACCCTCCCCAACCCAAAAAGTCTAAATTCGATTATCTATTTTACACGGTGATTAAAATATTTATCATTTATTCAACTCTTTTTCTAGGAGTTTAAATTAAATATGTTCTTTTGCCTCAATCTTTGAATATCACCTTTAAAATGAAATAAAGTTTTTATTAGAAAGACGTGTATGTTACAATATATTTCAAATGTATTATTTTTTATTATTGTTTAAATACAACTATGTACACACAATTTTTATGTTCACTTTGTATACTTAAATTAAATGGTGTGTCTTATGTAATTGAGTGATTTTAAATTAAAAATAAATTAGCACTTAACCATATGATGACACATTATCCGAGTACACAAGATATGTATAAAAAATATGTGTATATAGTAATGCACAATTGTTAATGTGTATTAAATTATTTTGATTTTTACTACGTATATGGTTTAAGCTCTTGTGTAAATGAATATTTCATACAAACATTTAAAAATACAAAAAATACAATTATTCATTTCTTGACATGATATCGAACAAAGTAATATCACTTAACAACATCTCTATTTTGATTTCTCTCTTTCTCACTCCCAAAACTAGTGTTCCCATAATATGCATTTTACTACTGTCTCCCCTTACCTTTGAAAACTTTTAGTTTCATCTGTCTATCTTTAACAACTCAACATAAAGTGACTTATAAGTACTATCACAAAACATGATATGTCAATTCAGAGTATTTCAAATTACAATCTATATAAGGAATGGAACAAAATAATCAAACCAAGCCTAAGTTCGATAAAGCTTCTACTTACAACACAATTGTTGTTGTCATTTAAGGTTCATCTTCCAGCGACTCATCTAACTTAGATAAGATTTTTTGTCATGTGGACATTGATACTTTAAAACAAGCCTTAGTATATTCCATTTTTGGTAAATCTACTTCCTCTAACTTATAGCTACATCTTAATCTTGGTACTTTGACTTTGCGTGTTGTAATCATATGCTTGTTGATCCTCACCTTTTTAAGTTTTAAAAATATTATGTCTTATTCTCCTATTATTCATATTGTTGATAACTCATGCTTTTATGTTAGTCATACTGGCAATATCTCTAATTTTTCTTTATCGTTATTTAATACTTTTCTTGTTCCCAAACTCCCATTAGATCTTAATTCTATCGAAAAATTATATGATCTCAATCTTGATGCATTATGCATTTTTTTCTCTTCATGGTTATTATGTGCATGATTTGGAAATATGGTAAATTTTTAGGAGTGGTTGTAAGGTTTATTGTCTATTAGAGTTGACACCTTTTTTATTACTTTTACACATTACATCTCTATCCCGTAATAAGTCAAAGTGTGTAACCTTTATGTCTTCTCCTACTTGGCATTCTTGCATTGGTCATGTTTTCTATTTTGATTGTGTTTCTTGTGAACTTGATGAATATAATGTTTTACCTCTTAATAATATCAATTATGTTTCTCATTCTATTTTTTAGCTTATGCATGCCATATTTAGGGACCTTATCACATAGCTACGATAGGAAGAGCTACATAGTTTGTGATTTCTATTAATGATTATTCTTAGTTCACGTGGATATACTTAATGAAAATTCATTCTCAATTGCTTGAAATTTATACAAATTTTGCTACCTTTGTGAAAAACGCAATTTTCTTATACAATTAAAACTTTTTTGATGAATAATGCTATAGAGTATAAAAATGTTAACCTCTTACTTTTCTCTCTCAATGTGACATTACTATTCATAAGTCTTGTTCAGGTACCTTTTAGAAAAATAGAAATATGCATTCTAGACAGCCTATATTCCATTGATCTCTGCCTCTTTTTTTGAACAATTTTGAGAAGAAATGACTCTCACATTGTCTATACATTCAATTGTGCTCCCATTATAATGATTAGTAATTGCAATTTTTATGAATGTTTGTATGGTCAACTTCCTTATTTTAATATTCTTTGCATCTTTGTTCTATTTTTTTTGTTGTTGTCAACAACCACATAAATGATAAAATATAGAACCTCGTTCTAGACTATGCTATTTTTTTCTTCAATTATGATATTGAACATAAAGGCTATCAGTGTTGGAATCCTATTTCTAAATGTCTTCATGAGAACTTAAGATGTTTATACTATTTTGGAGTTTGTACTCTTTTAAAACAACTCCCCATTTTTCAAAAATATATCCATAGAGTTGTTTCCTGATATATCCTCTGGCAACAATAATGAGACTTCTTCTCATTCCTCTAATCTTCTTAACACAAGACAAACTTGTGATTACAAAACTTGAAGCATCTAACTAATAGTGGATTCTAGGTTTTTATCTAAATCTTCTTCACCTATTAATACACTCATTATAATACATCAACCATCACTTTATCTTCATGATTATCATTGTTACTCTACCATTGTTTCTTTACATGAACATTCTTTTTATAATGAAGTTAGTACTAATCTTTTTTGGTAGCAAGTTATAAAAGAGGAATTGTATGTGAGGATTGTTGTTATATATTATTATTTACTATTTATCTTTAATATATGGCATTAACCCATACAGGCTTACTAAAAATTATATGCTCTGTGGAAGCTTAAAACATGAATATAATGATATACTGAAAAACATTATACAGTGTACTAAAAAACATAATATTTTATTGATATTTAATAATATTTAAAAAATATATAATATTGTACAAGCTGTACATGAAAATTATATGAAGCATGTGAGCTAAAACATGTTATCTACTCAAAATTGAATCCTATCCATAACCTTTTATATCCCAACTCAGCCTCTAAATCACTGACCTGCAAAAAATTAAAATGTTGGAGGATGAGTGACGAGTCACTCGGTAAGTATGTTTTATCTCTACCCATAAGCAAGTTCCTATTCTTGTCTATATTTGTGACTTGTCAAGAGGTCTATATTTTCTTTCTTGTCTAAATGTTTAACTTATTTTGTTTCTGATTTTATTTTCTTGCTTATTTTATTTCTTGTCTGATCAACTTTGTTTAACTTATTTCGTGTCTTATAAGCTTTAATTTTCTTTTACTTATTGTGTTGCCTATATTTTGGTTCATACAATGTTATGTATGTTATAGTATGAAATATGTTAAAATCATGTTTTTGCCCTTGAGTCTGTTTTCTGAAAATATTTTATAAAAAGTAAATGTTATGATCCGAAAATTCTGAAATAAAATACATCATAAAAGTTGCATTTGAAAACTACTGTACTGATCAGACTAATGGACATAAGAATTCAACGCTTTAACTATATAAGTTGAACCATATTAATAATGTATTAGTAAACTGAAAATACCTTACCATACTAATATTAAATTAGTATGTTGAAAATCTAAACATACTAATATAAGATTAGTAAGCTGAAAATATAAATCATACTGAAGCGTGGTCAGTAAACTGAAATTTAATCTCATAGGTGCCCCTTGTATGCATAAAAAAAAAAGATGTTCGAAGCATCGTCTTTCTATTTAAAACATATGCATATGGTTCCCTTGATCATTTTTTAAAACTCTGTTTTAACATGTCATGTCATGTAAATGTTTATCATACATAATATCTTATTATCTTCTTTTATTAATAGGTGATGTGTGTACTAAAATAGCTTTTGACTTTCTACTCTGTATTATGTAATTTATGCTTGCTTACGTCCATGCACTTTAGAACATACAGTCGTGTGCTCTCACACGGTCATGGCCTAATATCACGTAAGCTTACTTATACACGACCATAAACTTCATGCACAATCTCGCTAACTGATATAGGCACACGATCATGACCCTAAGTCACATGATCATGTTGCTATAAGATAGTATCATCTTGGTTTTAGTCGTGTAAGCGTATACATGATTGTGACTTATAAGAATATGATAGCCTGATCGTACGTTTATCGAGTGCACAGTTGTGCATCATGCTCTGCTTTTACAACATCATGTCTAAAATTTATAGATCTACCTTTATTTCTAACCAAGCCTCAATCAAACTTAATCAAACATTCATACATGAATAATATACTACTATGCACATGATATTACCATCAATAACATCAAAACTCAGTAAATCATGCCTTAATCCCATAAACCCTGACCTATATACATATAGGCACTAAGCATATTTCTAACCATATAACCTTTATCATTTCACTTTATTTCATCATCTCATCACATAATCATGCTATTTTATCACAAAACATGCTTTAATCATCATCATATAACAAAGAAATAGAAAACACGTGCTAAGAAAATAGGGGAACAAGGTAAGAAATACTTATCTCTAGCTTGGATGCTCTATTTCTCTCTAATTCTTACTTGATTCCTAGCCCAATCAGCTACTTTTGGCTGATCTCATTCTAATCTAAGGTTAGGGTTCTCTAAGAAGAAAACAATAATTTGGGTAAACTTTCTGGAAAACGCAACAAAAACTGATTTATATATGGTGGCACATAACTTAAGGGACGCACGATCGTTGTCTCAAGGATGCACAACCGTGCTTTAGGGAAACCAAAAATTTCCTCTTTCTCACATTGAGTATGAAAGAGTCTCTCAAAGAGACCCATGCACAAGCCATATATAGCCCTTAAATGACTATTTCACCCTTAAAACCCTCTCAACTCTATTTTTCGTCATAAAATCTCACTTGTAATTCTAATTTCTATCCTAAAAAAATCATTCTAACCTCGAGATGTTACGTTGTAAGCCTTAGCAAATACCAATACTTAAGATTTGGTTGACTTACCAAATGATAAAACTATTATGGAATGCAAATAGGTTTCACAAAATTAAAACTTATGTTGATAGTTTAGTGGAGCTTTATAAAGCTTAATTAGTGGTAAATAGGTTTACTTAATAATATGACATCATAAGGAGAATTTTGCTCCAATGGCTAGCCTTATTTTTGTTTACAGTGTGATAGTTGTTGTAGTTGTCAAAAGGCGGTAACATTTTTAGATAGATGAGAAGAATGACTTTTTTAATGGAGATCTTTCTAAAGAATTTTATATGCCTTCCTCACTCGAATATAATCATTCACTTGATAAGGTTTACCATTTTTTAAAATCCTTGAATGAACTTAAACAAATTCTTAGAGCATGATTTGCAAAATCCATTTCCATTATTAGCCAATTTGAGTCCTTTTCTGGCTCTTATGATAACACTCTATTTATCCACAAAATTGAAAATGGATATACTATTTATTATTATATATAGATTATATGATCATTACTGGAGACAATATATAAGGTATTACCAAATTAAATCAACTTCTCAATACATAATTTGAAATGAAGGATCTTATGACTTTAAGTTATTTCTTTGGGTAGGAGGTTTCTTCTAACAATTCAGGTTATTATTTATGTCAAGCCAAATATGATATTGATCTTTTGTCTCATGTTGGTTTGACAAATAATAAAATTGCCAACACTGTACTTAAAATCAATATCAAACTTTTACCTATAGAGGGAACTATTATACATGTCATACTCTATATTGCAATTGATTGGAAGTCTTATATATCTAGCCATTTAACTATATATAACATATATTGTTCATATCGTTAGTTAATTCTTGGCTGCTCATCGCACTACTCACTTTGCGGTAGTGCTTCATATCTTTCAATATACAAAGAGAACTTTGTTCCATGGTTTTTATTTATCTACTCATTCCTTACTCATATTATGTGCATATTATGATGCTAATTGGGTAGGTGATCCCACATACAGACGTTCCACCACTAGTTATGGTTTCTTTTTTAGAGATTCTTTTATCTTTTGTCACATTAAGAAACAAACAATTCTTTTCCATTATAAGTACATAAGCAAACTTTAGAGCACTCGCAAACACTACTTCTAAACTTATTTGATATAAAGGTTGTTGTAAGACATAAGGTCTCTCAACTTAATGTTATAAACATCTATTGTAATAATTAAAGTGTCATTCAAATTATCCATAATAATGTTTTTTATAAACGCACTAAACATATTGAGATTGATTGCCCTTTTTATTTATCATTAGTTTGTCAATGACACTTTTCATCTCACTTATGGCCTTTTTACTGATTAGATAAAAAATGTCTTCAGCAAGCCCATCCTCCTAAATGATTTCATGAGTTAGATTACAAACCCAATTTAACAAATTCTTTGTCAACTTAAGTTTAAGGGGATATTAGAATATATTTCAAATGTATAGTTTACTATTATAATTGATGTGTATTAAAATATTTTGATTTGTTAACTTATAAATGGTTTAAGTTCCTACATAAATTAATGAATTATACAAACATTTAGACATACAAAAATACAATTATTCATTTTTTTACCATTTATGTATATAATTATTTGTACAGTTCAATTTTGTAAAAATAAACTAGCTTGAAACTTATATTATTATAAACTTATACAATTGCAATGGTTTATATCAAAGTTGCACATACGATTTTATGAGATTTTTTATTTTTTTATTTTATAACGGAGGGTTTGTATAAAAAATACACTTGAACTAGTCATACATGAATAGCAAGTCCATTATTTTTCTGATGACAAGCAACATTAAACAATATTAAGTTTTTCTTTTTCTTTTTACATATTTTATCCACTACAAAATAAATGGTTTTTAGCGACGAAAAAATAAAGAGAGAATAAACATCTTGTCGTTATATATATTTATAGTATTCATACATGATTAGCAAGTCCTTTATTATTATTTTTTTTTTTACGAGAAGCAACATTAAACAATAATAAGTTTTTTTTTTTGTTTGTTTTTTTTTTTTACATATTTTATCATACATGAATCGTATGTCGTTTATTTTTTTATGGCAAATAACATTTTAAACAATATTAAGCATTTCCTTTACTTATTTATCTCATATTATTTAAAAGATGTATTTTATGTGAAGAACATTTGTGTAAAATTTAAAAATCATCTATATATGGTAAAGCTTAAAATAGATATTAACTACAGATTAATGAAATTTATTATTGATTATTTGGGAAGAGGATGTATTAATGCATGTACAAGACAACCCAAACTTCATAAATTAATACGTATTCTTAAAATAAAGTCGTCATTTTCAGACAAAATTTATCAAATTATGTGAATTAAGACAACACAAAAATTAACTAAATCGATTTCTTTCAATTCAAACAAAAAATCATAATTTGAATTGTTTGATAAATAGTTACGGTTTTAAAATTTTTATAAATTGAGTATTTGGTTTGATTTTGGTTTTAGAAAATAAAATCTAATAAAATTGAACTAAACTAGTAAATATAATAAAAATATATTTAATATATAATTTACTACTAATTTTCTTTGAATATAAATTATTTAAAACTTTAACTATTGATTTTTAATTATCGGACTCTTCAAATTCAATTTGAAACAAGCTACTTTGGATGGATAAATGTTTTGCAAATACTATGATTGAGCAAATAATTATTTTATTAATCTACAAATTACACTTTAAATTTTCTGAAAGTTAAAATTATGTACTGTTTGTTATTATAATTTTATTATTATTATAGTATGTTATTTTAAAGTTTATTGAATTTATATGATTTCTTTAATTTTTTTACTTTATTTAATTTTTACTTTTGTTAAAATCGATTAATCCAACTATCCAAACCGCATCCAAATAGTTTTGGTTTGAATATTTTTGAGTGTTGATTTGACTCAGAGTTGGAGTATTTAAAATTGATTTTATTGGTTTGGTTAAAATATTTGTTTTAAACTAACCTAACCGAACCATAAACACTTCTAATGTGAATAATGATGACATAAAATATAATAAAGTGGAAACATTTAGGTAATGTTTGGTTAAGAGGAATAGAAAATTACCTTAGTAATATATCTTTTATTGTTTATACCAATGGTGATGTAACAAATAATATACAAGCACCTTCATTTTAAATATTAAAAAATTACTTAGATCATCTTAATTTTATTATAATTTTATTATTACTATTAAGTTTTTTAACATAATTACCGTTATTTTTAATATGTTTTTAATATCTTCAAAAATAACAATTAGCCCGTAAAAACAAAATAAACTAAAAGTGTAAATATCATATAATCATATGTTTGAGGTAAATATAAAATTTTAAAAAATTTAGGGGTGTAAATAAAATTTTAAGGGGTTTTTTTATAATTTTAAAAAAATTAAGCATATTTTTGAAATTTTAGTATGACCCCAATAAAAATTATGTATGGATAACACAAACATATAATCATATGTTTGAGGATAACGTATAAATTTTGGGAGTGTTAATGAATTTTTTGACATTTGAAAAAAAAAATTGGAGATGTTTTTAAAATTTCTAAAATTTTCATATGCCCTCAATAGTTTATAAAATGATAATTATAATTAAAAAATAAATCAAATTAAATTAAAGGTGTAAAAATTATATAATCATATGTTTAAGAATAAATTATAAATTTTAAAAATTCTATAAGCGAATGAAATTTTTTGAAGATCTTTTGAAATTTAAAAAAAGTTTGTGAATGATTTAAAAATTTTTAAAATTTTAGTATAACTTCAATAGTTTAAAAAATAATAATTACACATTAAAAATAAAACAAGTTAAAAATATAAATATCATTTTACAAACTATTAAAATTAATGAGTTTATCAAAATACTATCATATTTATAATTAATAATTTTTAAAATATTTAAATAAATAACATTTTAATATTATTTTATTATTATCAATCAAACATAATAATTATTTACATATATTAATTTGAACAAACATAGTATTAATTTATACGTAATAATATTTCAAATAATTTATTTTACACCCAAATCAAGCACACCCTTAAAAAATGAGAGATGAAAACCGAAATTTCTAGTTTATTATTTCCTGATATACAGTGAATTACATTGTCAAATATAGATATATGTCTGTATATTTGAAATAATGACTAAGTATTTTAATAAATAGTAATTAAATCTCCACGTTCTTGTTGATTTGTATCTCAATACGTGTTATAGCCACTTACTCTCCAATTTTCACCCCACTTCAACATTTTTAACTTTGTTTAACAGCGTCAGATTGCCTCCCTCCCTTGAACCAGGTCGAAGAGATTAGCGATCCCAATTAGTGTCTTCTTCAGTTATAGAAATAACTCCATCTTCTATGGTTTCATAAAAATGTCTGTGATATTTGTTTTTCAAGTCAAAAATTTTGTGATACTTTTATGTCTATGTGCTTGCACCCTGACCATGAAACATTGGATTCTAGGAAATTGCGATTACTAATTTGTTATAAAAATAAAAAAATGTACATCCACCTTGTTTGTGTTGCAAAATTTCCCACTCTACTTCTACAGTTGAAAGAGCAACTACTTGGCCTTTAGAAGACAAAGAGCAAAACAGTTAAACCAAGATGGAAAGTATAGTCTGATGTGCTTTTTCTAGTCTCAATATCACCCACCCAATCACCATGTATACATCCAACAAGTTTCACAACATTATTAGCAAAGTAGAAACCCTAATCTTTAATTGTATCCTTAACGTAGCCTTCCAATATGATTTTCTTGGTTCTTCCATAAATTTGCTGAGTAATCCCACTCTAGAATATTTGACCTAATCCAACTCTAGAATGTTTGACCTAGTAGTAACCAAATACCTATTCCCAATCAGACTTTTATAAGTTGCGACATTCACGTCTTTGTCTTGCCAACTTCGTTTTTTCAACTGCAAGAGTTGGAATTGGCTTTAGAAATCTCCATATGGAATTTCTTTAAAATATGCCTAGCATCTTTATTTTATGAGATAAAAACTCCATCGTTCATATGAACAACGTCAACCTCAAGAAAAAAACACATAAAATTTTTATTTTCCATCTCAAATTTGTTAATTAAAGTTTCCTTAAACTCTACGATTTACTTTAAATTATTCTCAATATAAAAATTAAATCATCGTCAAAAAGACTAACTATGAGAATATCACCAAATTTAGTATATTTAGCATAAAAAGTTTGGTCATAAAGACATCTCACAAAATCATGCTCAATAAAATTGGAATGCAGAGTATACCATGCCCTTGGTGTCTATTTTAAGGCATATAGAGTTTTCATCAACTTGTAAACTTCATTGTTTTCCCTTAACTTACAGGTTTCTCAACATATAATTTTTCTTTTAAAAAAGTCATTAAAAAAAAGAGGTGGATTTAACATCCATTTGATTAAATTTCTAGTTTTTTTTAGCAACAAGAGAAATATGCGTACATATAATATCAAGTTTACTTACTGGGGGCAAATACTTCAAAATAATCAATACCCTTTTTTTTGCTTATACTCTTTTGCTACTAGTGGTGCTTTAAAACAAGTAACTTCATCGATAAATTAGTATTTTGCTTTGGTTAAGATAGAGACAATTTAATTTGGGCTAAATAAATTCAACAATCAAATAGAAAAAAACACAAATTTACGTGATTCGGCTTAAGCATACGTCTATGGGTGAAGACAATAATACTCACTAACAAAACTAAAGAATACAAAATTATATAGAAAGATTTAACACTCAAATCCTTAATTCAAATACACCCAATGAGCTTAATTAGAAGAAATTACAAGTTTTCTTTAAACTACACCTTTTAAATTTCTCTCACTTGCTCACTTACTTGGTCAAATAAAAATATTTATATTTACAGATTATAAAAGCAAAAAGGAAAACCAAATCCTAAAAAGAAAAAAGAATTTGTTCTTATTAAGAAGTATTCATTAGAACAATCAAATCCCAATAAAAAAAAGATTTGTTTTTATTAGAATGTCCTTATTAGAAAAACCAAATTCTAATAAAAAAAAAAAGATTTATGCTAATCTCTTTGGCCTTATTTGGTTGCTAAATTCAAGACATAATTAATAAATCTTCACCTTGACTTGAATTTTGAGCAAAATTAATATATTTCATTCCACCTTCTCCACTAAACCCTTATTGGCATGTTTCAAATATGAAAAATGTTAGCCAAGTTCAAGCATGAAGAGGTTTAGTTATCATGTTAGCTGGATCATCTATAGTACCAGTTTTCTTCATAGTAATATAACCTGTGAAACAATATCACGAATAAAAATGGTATTTCACATCAATATATTTTGTTCTCTCATGAAATGTCTTATTCTTTGTCAAGTGAATAACACTTTGACTATCATAATATATGACTGTTACCTGTTGATCCAAACTAAGCTCACCAAATAAACCTCTCATCTAAATAGCTTCCTTTATAGCCTCAGCAACTATTATGTGCTCAACTTTTGTAGTCGATAATGCAACTATAGAATATAAAGTAGCTTTTCAACTAATAGCACTACCACCAAGAACAAACACATAGCCAATAACGGATATCATTCTATTAAGGTCACCTGTATAGTTTGAATCAACATAGCCAACCATATCACCTTTACTCCTCTCAAACTCTAAACAAGAATTAATAGTGCCTCATAAGTATCTTACAATCTATTTTAGAGTTTGTCAATGCTCTTTACTAGGTAGGGTTAGATTCGAATTGAATCAAATGCGAACATGTATATGTTCATATTTGGATTCATTCATTATGATTTGGTTTGTATTTGGATTCATGATCACCAAAATTTTTATAATGAAGGTCGGAATTGTGTTTAGTTTGTATAGTTTGGTTTACGTTCAATTCATATTCACATTTAGTTTGTATAGTTCATATTTATATTTTTTTAAAAAATTATAATTAATAAAATTAATTAAAAAATTTTTAATTTAAGTTTGGATTTGTGTTCGTGTTTGGTTTGTATAGTTCGTACTTGGGTTTGTGTTTATTGATTTTTAAAACTATAATTTGTGTTCGTATTCGAATTTGAACAATTTATTTTAGACTTATTCGAACTGAACTCAAAAAGGAATCTAAATATATTTGATTCAAATCTAGCCTTATTACCAGGATTAGACGTGTGTCTACTAATAACACTAACTATATGTGAGATGTCAAGACAAGTGCAAACCATAACATACATAACATTACCAATTGCACTAGCATAAGGAACATGTGACATGCACTCAATATCATTTTCTGACTATGGTGACAAAGTTGCGAAAGGTCTAAATAGCAAGTGGAGTATTTATAGGTTTAGCATTTTTCATCCTAAAACACTTCAAAACTTTTTTAATGAAATTCTTTTGAGTTAGATACAATTTACTTGTAGTATTTTCTTTTTGAATCCTCATACTTAATATCTTATTGGTTGTACTTAAAACTTTCATCTTAAACTCACTACTCAATTCTGCTTTCAACTGATTGATCTTAAACATATTCTTGACAACAATAAGCAAATCATCAATGTACAATAACAAATAAATGAATAAGTCATCATCAAGTTTTTTGAAATACGTATAACTATATACTGGCTTTATGAATAGTCATGTTCAACTATGAAAGAATCAATTTGCTTATACCATTATCGAGGTGATTGCTTCAAATCATACAATGATTTCTTCAATAAGCAAACATGGTCTTCTTTATCTTTAATCTCAAAACCCTTATGTTGTTGTATGTAAATTTTCTTCTTAAGCTCATCATACAAAAAGACAGTTTTAACATCCAATTGTTCCACTCTAAGTCATACATAGCAACTAATGCAAGTAAGACACAAATAGAGCTATGTTTAACAACTTAGAAGAAAACATTATTAAAATCAATTCCACAAACCTGACTATAACCCTTTGCAATCAATCAAGCCTTGTGTCTAGCATCTTCAACACTTGGAATGTCTTCTTTCTCTTTCTTCTTAAAGACTCATTTGCAATCAACAATCTTCTTATATTTAAGCAATTAACCAATTCCTACGTCTTGTTTTTATAGAGAGACTCCACCTCTTCTTGCATAGCATTTAACCACTTAGTTGAATTATCATAAGAAATAACCTTTAAATATGTGGAAGGTTCACCAATGTCATATGTTTCTTGTGCCACAACTAATACATATGATATATATTCTGTATCTACTAATCTTTGAGGTATTTTCTTCTCTCTCCTCAGCTTATTATTTGTATTAGAATACTTCTTTAG
>JAJEJH010000675.1:34937-47717 GCA_026122585.1 Anacardium occidentale | reverse complement strand
CAACATGTTGACGGTATTGTTCTAAATTGAATGGAATTTTTTTAGTCATATGCGATATTGAAATGTAATTAAATTATATTGTATGGATTATAGTTATCTTTGGTAGTTGTTGGTTAATCACATTTAAGATGTTAGTTTAGGTTGGCTTATGTGTTGATTGTGGTCTTCTTGTTACTACTTAGTATGGTCATAATATAAGTATGAGAATGATTAAGAAAAGATTACAAAACACTATCATAATGGTCTAAAACTCATTTCTAGATCATGATGTATATTTGTTCCAAGGTATGGTCTGGTATGGTTGTGCATTTGCATAAGTAGGCATGATATTAGTTAGTGCGCACCGATGAATGGTGTCGTGCATGGTCACGCATCGATGCTAGAAACTTAGAATCTAATGATATATTAGACATATATAACTTATATGCTTATTTGTGTGACTTTTCTTGGATTGATTTATGATGTACGCCTATGCATGTTAAGTGAACAGTCATACACATATGAGAAAAGATGGAAATAACCCTTACATTAATTATGGATGCAAGAGAAGAATGATGATAATTATGAATGTAGAGGTATAACCGATGTATCAAAAGGGTGGCATAATAGAATATATAATAAATATTTCGTGCAAAGCTCGAAAACACCTTAAAAAGGATCTTGTTCTAGATATATATACGAAAACATAGCAATTCAACCATAAGGTGTTCAAGAACACATACTTGTACTAAAACTGTTCCAAATGTTTGTATGGCAAAAAACCTGATTAATCTTTGTAATCTAACCCTCTTCAAAAGGTACTTATTGTATTTGAGGTATAAGGTTTTAGAGGACCAAAATCACTTTTTGGATAGTTGATTCATGGTTGGGAAAGAAAGAGAGCATAAGCATTGATGCGTTATATTTTAATCATAACTTCCTAGCAAGTGTACTAGGTCCAAGTAATAAAAGGAAAATATTTCAAATTGTTATTTAAAGACATTGAGTTTAGAGATAAGGCTAGATAGGATCCTTAAATTTTTATTAAAATCTCCTTGAAATCTTCTCCCAATCACAATCTTTAATGTTGTCTCTAAAAACAATATGAATAAAAGCTCAAAAGAATGTTAAAAATCTCTCTAAGAAAGTCCTAAGGCAACATTCATTTTCCTAAGTAAATATACAACATATATATAGTGTAGGGTTAGGGAACAAGGTGCTGCAAACATGAATTGCTTCTAAATAGGGTAAAGCTACAACCTAGGGCCCAACTTGTTGCTTTTACAATTTGATAGAATTTTTTATTGTTGTGCCAGCCCTTAGATTTTTAAATCTACAGTCTCTATTAAAATTGTAGCCCTCGATGTCTAGTTTAATTTAACTTTTGAATCACCTAATTTGCAATTCAGAATCTCTAGTTATGACTATTTTAGTCCTCAGTGGTTAGATATAGAATTTTACTGAGAGACCTAAATTTGTAGCAACAATTGAAGACTCAAACGAACTCAGATTTTTCTCTATATTAGCTTTCTAAAAATTTTGAGATGTCTATTACAACTTTTTTGAAGTAATTTTATATTATAAAGCTCAAATTTAGTCAAAATCTTTGTTTTTCTGTTGTGGCGCATAATGCTCTCTTTTTTCTTTTGTGCTTCAATTGCTTATTCTTTCTCGAACTAAATTTGAATCATTGGCTAGTTCTTCGTAAGTGTCGTTTTTGTTTGATTTCCATTAAAATCACACTGAAATCCTTATTTCTTACAAAATCAAATATGAAAATTCATGATCTTAAAATATATACATAATAAAGGTAAAATGATCAAATTGTCCCTTAAAACTCTATAAATTGACTATAAAATTATACATGTGATTGAAAATTATTAGGTGTATGTTTTTAAAAACCAGTAAGAAGTTCCAAATAAACAAAGTGGTCTTTTATTATAGAATACAACATATGAGCGTGCATATTGCATGCATAACCGTATGTCCATGCTTACATAGTTTCATAATTATCATGAAATGAATATCTATCCATAACAAATATATATCCATGGAAAAGTGTATACTTACCACCTTATTATGGACATACATGGGCATATATCGATCCTACATGGGTATATATGAGCCAACTCATCCAAATATGGGTTGGATTCAATAAGTACTTAAATTTCTCTACCTAACATCCATGCACGAGTGTGTATCTTGTAATGCATGACCATGTACCAAGCTAAAATCAAACCTTGACTTCCAACCTCATCTTTTTGGGTTTGATTAGTCAACCATATCTTCATACAAACATTTTTTTCCTATTACGATCAATAAATCTTTTACCTTTAAAGCTTGATCATCATTTATACGTGCATGACCAAAAGCTCTATATTGATTTGATAAACCCCAGATTTAGATTAAATCCATGCATAAACTAAGGGTAGCCTAAAACAAGATATCATGGCTACTCATCCATCAAAGTGTTAGTAGGCAACTCTAAGCTTGATTAATCCGATAGTTAATGTACAATACAAGTTTTTTCATTATACTGTATCTCTTGATCTTAAGACATAAAATAGTGTTCATCCAAATTTCTCCTCCACATGACTTGAATTTATACAGACCAAATAACTTGGATTAGGCTATAACTTGATCCTATTGTGGCTATATATTCATATTGTCATGGAAACTAATTAGTGAGCTCACTTAAGATACTGTTCTTCTACTCAAGAGTAACGAATTCTTTATTGCCCTATTGTAGCCCATGTACAAATATCAATACAACCAATCACGATCTTTATAGTAATCCCTATTATGATAACATATTGGATAGTATAAAGCTATACCAATCTTTGCATGAAACAATTTGGTGGCCTCAAATTAAGGACTACATATACTTATTAGATTAAGAGGATGTTTCCATAGACACAGAAGTCATCTTTATATAGAATCCTCTTGTTTGTTCAATCTAGTGAATATGCCTAGTAAACATCATACACCCATTTTGTTGCATCAAGTTGGAAACCAATAGCTTCAACTCATGTAAACTATTGTCACCTTATTTTGGGATTATTTAACATTATGATAGTTTCATCATCATTACCAATACCTAAAGTCAGGACAATGTTGGGCTTATAGACATCTTTTAGAATAGCTAACTAAATGAGTATATAAAGAAAACATGATTAGTCCATTCGATACCCTAACTCAATTTAAACATTCTAAAGGCATATTATTTTTAACAAACATAATCATAACTATGCATAAACATGAATGAACACTAGAAATGCCTTTATTAATTTACCAATGCTTACAAATCCATAAAAAATTGATTTGTTAAAAGACACCTACCGTAACAATCTCCCACTTACACTTATAACCAAACTGTCAATTGTATCAACCTTTACTATCTATATATCTTTACATTAAATAATATCTCCAATAAGATGGAATCGTTTGAGAATATATTTGGACTTTTAATGAGGTCGTGATTCCTTTGATCAAGATATGGCTTTATTGATGTCATAATGAAGCTTAATTAGATCGGCAATACTTAAGACCACTTCAAGTTAAAAAAATGAACTTTTTCATCTAAATTGTTTCCTTTATTGCTTTAGGAAAATGTAGACACCCTATTTTGGACCTAATAGGGTTATCCCCAATGATGAAAAATCTGGAGAATAATTCGAAATTGTTAAGGCATCAAGCTGAGGATAGACGAATAAAACCTATGAGCCATGAGAAAATAACCTACCTTAAATTTATAAATCAACCCATAAACTCATAACAAAAAATAATAATAAATAAAATAAAATAAACCATGTGAACAAATAAATAAGAAGGGAAGAAGCCTAGAAGTCTAAGAAGTGCAGCCTGTGAGACAGCTTCCGCCCAACTCATGAAGAAACGCCCAAATGAAAGAGTTTATGTGCACGGCCCAAGTAACAGAGGCTCAAAAGAAAAGAGAGAAGAAGAAGTGTGCTTAAGTTACTAGCCCAGCACGCGTGTGCATATCACGTGCGTTCTGAGTCAGAAGACTTCCGCTTGCACTTAGCACTCACGCGCACATTATGTTGGGCTTCTTTCCATTTCTACTAATCTCCCGCCTGGTTAGTTTTATCCCAACCTTTTTTCTAGCCTGTGCCAGCGTGATTGGCTTTCCTTTTTGCGCCTGTTTTTTCCTGCCTGCCAATTTTATTCGCTACTAAATCTTATCCAGCTTTCTGATTTCCTTTACCTTCAACGACTTATCCCTTCTTGTGCGCATAAAATTAAAAATCTATTGTTTTTTAGGTGGGACGAAGGGAATTGAATTCTCCTAATCACGACTTGATCAAGGGAATTTAATTCCCTTGGTCTTAGTTTTTGGAGGGATATAAAAATTAGACAAATATCAAGAAAAAGGGGAGGATTTTGGAGAGAACTTGAAAAAAAAATTCCTAAAAAAGCAAAGAACACAAAAAGAGAGACAAAAACAAAAAAAAAAAAAAAATACAGAGGAGGGATACGGAAAAATAGTCAAAAGGAGAGGGAATCACCGTTTTGAAAAAAAATATTTTTTTATCTTCTTTTCCAACAACCAAAAAATATTGATTCTGTGACTTTTAGCACACCACAATTTTATAGACCCTACAGCCTCATAGCTCGAATATCCTCAGCTTTAGTATTAACAAAATTCTGAAACAATTCAATCATAGGTATGTACGTGAGGGGCAAAAGAAATAAAAATAATAAAAAGAGGTTATTTATTAATTTTTATTAGTTGCATAATTTTTGTGATTGTTTGTGTTTCTTTTTTTATTATTTGCATGTTAGGAATTGTCTTTTTCAAAAAAAATTTGTAAATAATTATTTTGATTTACTATTCATCATTTATTATTTTTCTTAGGCCAAACGGCATATTGCCATCTAAGGTCTAACTTAATAACAAATTTTCACACTCAAACGTTTAAAAAGTCAAATACTCATCCGTAAGATAGGTATTTTTGTCTTTTTGAATTAAAATTTAAAATAAACTTTATAAAAATATTAAAATATAAACTTAAAATAAAATAATATTAAAATTTTAATATATTAATAAAAATTTTAAAAATAAAAATGTTTAAAAAGTAGCCACTGCCACTCAACAATGTCGCTAGCGGTGGTGGCGATTTTTAATCTCACCAGATGGGTAGAAACAGTCACCTGATTCTATTAGCGATCAAATATAGCCATCAAAGTTCTAGCGGAGGTGACCAGATCTGGTCGTCTCCACCATTTAAAATGGTCAGAAATGGTCAAAATCAAGCATTTCAACCGTTTTTGACCCTTTATAACGGTGGAGACAACCTAATCTGGCCGTTTTCACCAGTCGCCTCCGCTATCGTGGCTGCCAGATCAGATCGTCAATAGAACCAGGTGATCGTTTTCGACTATCTAGTGAGATTAAAAATTGCCACCGTCGCCGACAGCGGTGGTTGCTTTTTTAAACTTTAAATTTTATTATTATTTTAATATTTTTAATTTAATTTTGTTTTTAATATTATTTATATTAAATTTTATTTTAATATTAATATTATAAGGGTATTTTGGTTTTTTTTTTATAGTAAAAGAGTGACAACTTGGATTTTAAAAGTTTTGGGTTGGGAACTTGTTAGTCATACCTTGGGTGGCACCATGTTGTTTGGCCTTCTTCTTAATATGATTTGCACATTTACATTCGTAGGAGTAAATTGTCATTAAATGCATTATTTTATGTTCTGAATATTCTTGTGGGCATGACGTTTATATGCTTAGTTTTACAATTAAGGATGCGTGTGGTAATGTTAGGAGGTAGATGGTTCGTTTTTTTATTAAATTAATAGAACAAAGAAACATGTAGACAAGATTTACATGAATAATTATTTTGGCAATGTTTGGTTTTTGGTGTATGAATAGTAGTATATGTGTGTGAATAAGTTTCCAGAAGAGTGATGCCTATCATAAAGTACACATTCTAGAATTTGTTGAATCCATTTGCTCCCAGTAACCGTACATTGGTTTAATTGTATATTTTGCCAATAATTAGAATGAGAAAATTGTCTTTGTTTGAAATACTCAGTCATATGGTCGTTCACAGCATTTTGTTTATAATTATTAAGGATTCAGGATGATATGAGTAAGAATGTCTGAAACAAATTTCTGGACTGTATGGATTTGGGAATGGGATTATGTGTGTATATATGATTGCAGTACAACCTCTCCTCCTGTTTTCATTATTTTCATGATGCCCCTCAAAGAAATACTATTCTTACTTATTTTATTCTTTTATTTTATTTTATGTATATTCTCTAACCTAATTTGGTTTGTAGGTTTTTATTTTATTTTATTTTATTAAGCTTGTTTAAGATTAGACGAATATAAAAGGGTGCATAGCTAAAGGGTTGCAATTTTTATGTTTTATTTTCTATTTTTTTAATTTAATCATAAATGTTTTATTTATCGTTTTATATAAAATGTTCATTGAACAAGTCGTGCATGGAAAAGAAGTCGATTGAGGTTGTAATAGACGCGGACTTAATTTATCTTATTCAAATATTTTTATTATTTATTAAATTTGTGTTAAACAATTTTGTTTTTTAGGGGTTATTTATTTATTTAGGTTTGTTTAGGATTATAATGAATGTATAAGGGTGTATGGAAAGGGGAATGTAATTTTTATTTTTTTTTATTTTATGGATGGTTTAATTCTATTTCGTATTTATTTAGATATTTAATAATATATGCATCGTATGATAAAAATAAAACTTAATTAAACTTAGTAATGTGCTTAACGAACACATCACAATAGTAGAGGTCGATCTTCAAACCGGACAATATGGGTGCCTAACACATTCCTATTGTCGTACCTAACTCTCCGAACTCAATCCATTGGGCAGGTGAGGAAGGTTAGATCCTCTATAAGGGATTCATAAATCGCTCGTCTTCACCGATGTGTATTGTCTCCACCATTATAAAAGGTTGAAAACGGTCGAAATACTTGATTTTGGTCGTTTCAGGCCATTTTAGATGGCAAAGACGGCCATATCTGGCCGCCTCCGCCAGAACTTTGATGGTCAGATAGAACCAGGTGGCTGTTTCCTACCACCTGGTGAGATTAAAAGCCGCCGCTAGTGACGCTATTGGGCGGCGATGGCTGCTTTTTAAGTTTTTTTATATTTAAAATATTTATTAATTTATTAAATTTTTAATATTATTTTATTTTAAATTCATATTTAATTTTATAAAGTTTATTTTTAATTTTAATTCAAAAAGATAAAAATACTTTTCTAACAAACGTGTATTTGGCTTTTTAAACTTTTGAGGGGGGAATTTGTCATTAAGTCAAACCTTGGGTGGCATTAGCATTTGGCTTAAGAAAAATAATAAATGATGAATAGTAAATCAAAATAATTATTTACAGAATTTTTTTTTTTTTTTAAATGACAATTCCTATCATGCAAATAACCAAAAAAAAATACAAACAATCACAAAAATTATACAGCTAATAGAAATTAATAAATAACCTCTTTTTATTATTATTTTTTTCGCCCCTCAAGTACATACCTATGATCGAATTGTTTCATAATTTTGTCAATACTAAAGCTGAGGATATTCGAGCTGTGAGGCTGTAGGGTCTATAAAATTGTGGTGTGCTAAAAGTCTCAGAATCAATATTTTTTGGTTGCTAGAAAAGAAGATAACAAAATATTTTTTCAAAACGGTGATCCCCTCTCCTTTTGACTATCGGTTTGTATCCCTCCTCTGTGTATTGTTTTTGGTTTTTGTCTCTCTTTTTGTGTTCTTTGCTCTTTTAGGATTTTTTTTTTCATGTTCTCTCCAAAACCCTCCCCTTTTTCTTGATATTTTTCTAATTTTTATATTCCTCTAGAAACCAAGACCAAGGGAATTAAATTCCCTTGATCGCGCTATGATCAGCGGAATTCAATTCCCTTCATCCCATCCAAAAAACAGTAGAGATTTGATTTTATGTGCAAAATAAGGGAGAAGCCGCTGGAGGTAAAAAGAAAATCAGCAAGCTGGATAAGATTCAACAACAAATAAAACTGGCAGGCGGAAAAAAATCAGGCGCAAAAAGGAAAGCCTACCACGCTGGCACAAGCTGGAAAAAAGGTGGCGATAAAATTGGCCAGGCGGGAGATCAGCAGAAATGGAAATAAGCCCAACACAATGTGCGCGTGAGTGCCACGCGCGAGCGGAAGTCTTCCAACTCAGAACGCTCATGATATGCACACGTGCGTTGGGCTAGTAACTTAAGCCCACTTCTTCTTCTCTCTTTTCTTTTGGGCCTCTGTTACTTGGGTTGTGTGCATGAACTGTCTCACTTGGGCATTTCTTCACGGGCTGGGTGCAATCTGTCTCACGGGCTGCACTTCTTAGGCTACTAGGCCTTCTTATTTATTTGTTCACATGGTTTTTTTTTTTTTTTTTTGGTTATGATTATATGGGTTGATTTATAAATTTAGGGTGAGTTATTTTCTCATCGCTCATAGGTTTTGCTCATCTATCCTCAGCTAGATACCCTAAAAATTTTAAACCAGTCTTCAGGTTTTTAATCATCGGAGATAACCTTGTTAGGTCCAAAATAAGGTGTCTACACAAAGGCAATGTACTTAGACTTTATTGTAGAATTAATAACAATGTTCTATTTAAAGCTTTTTCCAACTAACTATACCATCATTCAAATAAAAAACAAACCTCAATTAAGATTTAAAGTCATTATAATCAGTTTTAAAACTAGCATCATTATATCTTCTTATAGTAGATTTAGTTCACCTCTATATACCAATAAATATCTTTAGTCCTTTGTAGGTACTTCAAGATGTTCTTGATAATAGTTTAGTGTGTTTCGCCTAAATCAGATTGATATTTATTACAAATGCTCAAGACATATAAAGAATGAACCTTTGTATATAATATGACATATATGATATGCATATAAGATTTGACTCATCCTATTTGTCTTTTTTAAAAGCTTAAAGACACATATTTATGGAGAGATATACTCTAGTATTCATAGTCATCAACCCTTTTTAGACTTTTCTATATTGAATTTCTTTGACACTTTATTTATGTACATACTTTGACTTAGTCCATGCAATGTATAATTTATTATGATAGATCTTTATATCAAGTATGTAAGTAGTTTTTTTTTTTTAAGTTCTTTATGAAGAAACACTTCCATAACCAAGTTTTTAGTGGTTGTTAGTTTAGTACATCATTTATAATGATCAAGATGTCATTTACATACAAAACCAAAAATGATATAATGCTTCTATTGACATTTGTAAACATGCATGGCTCATCTATGTTCTTGACAAATTTGAACTTTCATACAATTTGATTAAAACAAATATTCCAACTCCAAGAAGTTTGCTTCAGTTTATAAATGAACCTTTACAATTTGTATACCTTTTTGCCTGTCTATCAAAAATAAAACCATCAAGTTGTGTCATATACACATTGTTGTTATAACAAACATAATCTGATTAGACTTTAGCATGCAACTAGCAAAAAGGTTTCATTATAATCAATATCATACTTATGTGTGAAACCTCTAGTACCCAATCATGCCTTATAGGTATGCAAGTAACCTTTGATATTGTTTTTCATTTGAAAACCCATATACACCTTACAAGTTTTACCATTTTAAATAGATCCATCATGTCCAAACTTGGTTTTGGTATATAAAATCTATTTCAAATTTCATGGCTTCAAGTTATTTCTTAGAATCTAAATCTATCATAGTCTCAACATAGGTTAAAGACTCATTGTCATGAATGACCAATATGTCACCATATTAAATCACGAGATAAACAAGTATCTAAGGCTTATGAAATATTTTGCCTGACTTTCATAACTATAATTATGTACTTTAATGTTCAGCCACTTTTGATGGCATATTATCCTATCCAATCTCTATGGAATCTATTAACTCAGGAATTTTATCAAACTCCACTTTTCTCTAACTTATCTTTGGATAATAAATTTTCTTTCTAAAGAAAGAGTAATCCAAGTAACAAAAATTTTATGTTCTTCTAGATGGTAAACATAATAACCTTTAGTTTCCTTAAGGAATCTTATAAAGAGAAACTTTTCATATTTAGCACTTAACTTATTTGAAGTCATTTCTTGAAAAAAGCTTTATAACCTCAAATCCTTAAGTAAACTAGATTAGGCTTTCACCCAATCTACAACTCATATAGAGTTTTATCTATAAATTTGGATAAGACATGATTTAGTACATACGCTATTGTTTTCAAGGGGTAATTGTAAAATAACATGGGTAGATCAATAAAACTCATCATATACCTGACAATATCTATCAGGGTTTTATTCCTCCATTCAGATATGTCGTTATGTTATGGTGTACCAAAAAAAATGAGTTGAAACAATATCTCATGTTTCTTCAAGTAATATCTAAATTCAACACTTAAGTATTTCCCTATTTTATCATTTTAAATGATCTTAATACTTTTATCAAGTTGATTCTCCACTTCATATTTGAATTCTTTGAACTTTTTAAAGTATTAAAATCTTTGTTTCATTAAAAAACAAATAACCATATTTACTAAAGTCATTGGTAAAAGTCATGAAGTAGGAGCACTCATGCCTGCCTTGCATTGTCATAAGAGCACACACATTATTGTGAATGATCTTTAACAGGGTAACTTGGCAACTTACCTAATAAGAAAGTTTCATATTCACCAAACGATTGAAAGTCAAATGGTTATAAAATCTTAAAAGAGTGAAGTTTCAAAATTTGTTTTGGTCTAATATGACCTAGTTTGCAATGCCATATATATATGCTATTTAGATCATCAATTTTGGTTTGTTTATTTTCAACATTGAGAACTTTATCATATAAATCTAGAAGATATAAATTGTTAACTAATTGAGCAATTTTATAAAGTATTTTATTCAAACTAAAAAGGTTGTTAGTAATTGAGAAACTGAAACCAAATTTATCTAATATAGATGCAAATATAATACTTCAAGAGACACTTGGTACATAGTAACAATTTACAAGTTCCAAAACAAGTCTTATGTGCAATGTAAGATAATAAACACTTACAACTAATACAGTAATGTAAGCTCTATTCTTGACTCATTATTCAACTTCTTCTTTATTGAGCAATCTATTTTGGCTTGGACATTGTATATCTTAATAAATATAAGCTCCATATCTTGTGTTAATAACCTAAGATAAACCTGGAGAAAAGTTAATCTCAATAACAAGCATACCTAAAGTTGAAGTGGCTAACTTCTTTTTCTTGTATTCTAAGAAGGCTTTACAATGTCTTCTCTAATGACCAGTATTTTGATAAAAGAAGTAAACAACTTTTTCTTTCTATATTCCATCTATAGGTTGTTGAGCTAGACGTGTCAGTGTTTGAACTTGAGCCTTAGATTTAGGCATGGTCTTGGCCTTGTCTTTACCTTAATCTCTAAAAGTCTTGGCATTAACCATAAACACAAACCTTTTTTCACGTCCAGTTCAAAGGTCTTCAATAAACCAAGTAACTCTAAAAGAGTTGTCTCTTTCTTGTTTAGTTTGAAATTCATGAGAAATTTCAACCACAAAGAAGAAAGAGAGTTCAACACCAAATCAGTATAGTAAATACTCTTCACCACATGAGAGCTTATTAGTGCACCCTTACTAAGCTCACAACTAAACAAGGAACTTGACACCTAATAGTGATTGGATCTTTTTTTAGTTTTGAACATCTCATAGAAGTGCAAAAGAATGGACTAGGCATTCATTTCTTTATATTATGTTTGAGCCCAAGTGTCATTAAGGCTAACATAAGAGATTGAACCTTGACAAAGCTATTAAGACACTTATTAAAAGCATCATGTTTTTTTTTAGTAAAATTGGGTCTAAGCTCATAGATAATATCCCTTCAAGGATATACAACCTCTTTTCTTAAAAAGTTACAATATGAAAATTTGTATACCAATCAAAACAATTGGCACCATCTAGCTTATTTTCCTTTTCAAGAATTGATTACAAATTCATGTTTGACATCATGATAAGTGAATGAGATCTATATATGAAAATATAGATTGATTAATAATTATACAATTAACACTTAATTAAGGTCTTTAAATTAAATACTCCTACTATTTAAGTCAATATCCCTTACTGATGAACTTGAAAAGTCTTTATAAATCTTCATGGTAGATCAAGATCCTATCAAACTGACTCAAACTTTCATTTTAGTGAATAAGCTAAGTTGACCCAATAATCTAATCAGTAAAAGTCGATAGTCTCAAGTCAAGTGTCACCTTAATAAACACATGTAACCTCAAATGCAATTCTTGGTATTAGTAGGGTGGATATAACATTCCCTTCAAGTATCAATGAATAAAATCCTTACTTAGCTTCTAACATACTCTACCTTCACTTTGGCAAACCAAAGAAACATGTTAGTTACATAAGATCCGATATAACCAACATTTTATTTTTCATCTAGTTAAAGTGTACCATTCACTTAGGTGATCAAGGTTCCAACGAACAACTGTTTAAATGAAGTATTATATTGAAAGCCAAAAATGACTTAACAATTAATTGAGGGATTTAGATTAGGCCAAAGGACATTTTCCCACCCATAGTTTGAGGCTGGGACAAATTCCCACCCGCTTAAGTTTAAAAGCCCAAAGTCCCACCCATTACCTATTTTTTTATTATTATTTTTATTAAAATTACTAAATTACCCTTTTAAAAATTAAAAATTTATAATAAAAATATAAAATAATTTTTAAATAATATAAAATATTAAAAATTTCAAAAAA
>JAJEJH010000675.1:0-34922 GCA_026122585.1 Anacardium occidentale | reverse complement strand
ACCGCCGCCAGCACCGGCGGCGGTGGCGGCCCATAATAACCAGGTGGCCATTTCCGACCACCTGGTTCTAGGCCTCCCCGTTCGGTGGAGGAGGCGGCCAGATTTGGCCTCCTCCGCCTGAAATAAAGGTCGGAAACGACCGGCCTTGGCCCCACTGGCCGTTTTCGGCCTTTATTTCTGGCGGAGGAGGCCAGATCTGGCCGCCTCCTCCGAAACTGGAGGCGGCCGATTTGGCCTCCTCCACCGAACGGGGAGGCCAGATCTGGCCTCCCCTGGAACCAGGTGGCCTGAAATGGCCACTTGGTTCTATTATGGGCCGCCACCGTCGCCGGTGCCGGCGGCGGTGGCTGCTGGTTTTTGGAATTTTCAAATTTTTTTAAAATTTTTTTGAATTTTTTTGAATTTTATATTATTTAAAAATTATTTTATATTTTTATTATAAATTTTTAATTTTTAAAAGGGTAATTTAGTAATTTTAATAAAAATAATAATAAAAAAATAGGTAATGGGTGGGACTTTGGGCTTTTAAACTTAAACGGGTGGGAATTTGTCCCAGCCTCAAACTATGGGTGGGAAAATGTCCTTTGGCCTTTAAATTAGGTCTCATAGTTTTAGTTAGCATGTGCAGTGATGATAATTCAACGTTAAGCATGCTTCTAAAACATAAAATATTTGTTGGTGTACCACTTTATTTAATACTAAATCCTTGAGCCAAAAGGGGATCAGTTGATCAACCTAGGTTCCTATTTTTTCAAGCTTGAGTGTTCAAGTATGTTACTTGTTCTTCTCATTTCGATCTTTAAATAATTTACAATGCTTAATTTCCTAGTTACATTTATTCTACAATACATTTTTCTACAAAATTAAATGCAATTCTTATTATATATTTACGTCAATAAATTTAGAAACATTGAATTATAATTGAGGGGAAAGAGATGAGAAAAGAAATTGCATCCAAAATTGAGACAAAAGGCAAAAGATATGGAACCTATTTAATATTTACAACATACATTCTCAAACATAAACTAGAACATACATATGCAAGTCGAGTGAGTTCACAAGGCACCATGCATACATAAAACAATACAGATACATCAATTATAATTAATTAGCTTAATTTTAATTTGGCTTTGTGTCATATTACATTTTATCCCTTTTCTGTTTTATTGAATTGTTCTTCAAATCTAAGGTTCAAAAATTGAAAATTTCACCTTGCACGGACGTATAGGTCATATGCACAAGTGTGTATCAAACCAACACTTGAATTTGGACAAAAATCTAGGACTTAACACGACCATAACATACAAACAATGCATGAACACATGTATAGGAAAACATTTACCTTTGCACAATCCTATATGAAAATTACACAATCGTGCAACAAGTATAAGAGGTATGCACGGGGTCGTGAAGCCCTTACACATTTCATACTTAAACAACCACATATCAACAAATGCATGCCTATGCATGACATGAACTCAAGAACTTTCTATGAAGGAAATGTTGAAAAACCTCTCCAATTCCAACAATAAGCCACTAAAGTCACATAAAATGCCATGAAAGCCTGTGTTACCTTAACGACAATCGGTTATGCACAATAATATATCACGAAGTGTATATCAATTGGATTTATCACAGAGTATAGATCAATAATATCGTGAACAATGCATTTCATTATGTTTTCTATTATATTTGACAAAAAACATAAAGACAATAATGTATTACATTACCTTTCCATCAAATTTAACAACTCCAGTACATGAATAGTATTATAAACAATATATTAGGACAAGGTTTCCATCAAAGATAATGCTTTGTGAAAAAAGCTAGACATTTTCTGAAAAGTATCACTTTTGCCCACATAGGCGTTTGACCTACCAATTTGCCCTAGTCAAGGTTTGGCAAATATCAATTTGCCCTTTAAGCATCCAACCTATCAGTTTCCTCCTTAACAATGGTAAACAATGCCTTTCCTATTTTTGACACTACTGATAATTAGATCCATCCAATTTTTGGTAGATTTTATCATTTCCGTCCAAAAGTCAATCAAATGATTAACCAGAAATAACGTTACAAGATCTAACAATCAATTTAAACAAAACATGAATATACTAATAAAATTTACAAATTTAACCTAAACCGAAGTAAAAACAATATTTTCTAGCAACATTGTTGGTTTCAACACTTCAATCATCTCTTAAGCTAACAAATATGGATTTCCATCAACTAATAAGCATTTGGACACCAAAAGCAAATATTTCAAGCCAAATATTGCAAGATCTAATTGAACCAAAACAAAACACAAAATTGAATACAGAACACAGTGATTACTAACCTTGAATGTCTTTTTGGAGATGAATTCCACTGATCAAAGTGAACAAAAAAAATAAATAAATAAAATTTGGAGCTAAAGACTTTTATAACAAGGGGTAGTTACAACAATGCTCCTTTAATTGACTAAAATTGTATAATAAAAAAAAAATTATTATCAAAACTTAACATATTTAAAATAATTTATGTGAATAATATAATTATGAATTATAACCATATTTTTAATTTACTCAACATTACAAGAAAATTTTATTTTAAAATCGGATTTTTTGAATCAGTCTATTTTTAAATAGAATCAAAATAATATCAAAATATATTCGAAAGAAATTTAGAATGGGATTTTAATAGGATTAGGATCAGAACAAATATTACAATTCTAATCCGATTGTAATTATAATTGGATTATATTTCAATAATAATCTAATTTTAGTTAGAATTAGATAATAATCCAATTATAATTACAATTGGATTACGATCGACTATTTCTAGTTAAAAATGTGGATAATTTTATTATTGGGTTCTGAATTTAATCTAATTCTAATCACAATCGAATAATTGAATCAAATTATACTATAACTCTAATCAGAATTGGATTATAATATGATTCTTATTAAAATCAGGTTAAAAACGGTGAGTTTCTGTCTTAAAATATGTTTAATTTTATTAAATGTTTGTAATCTACTCTTTTTCTAATTAAAATTAGATTATATTCAGATTATAATTAGAATGGGTCTTATTCCAATTTTTGAATTCATAAAATGCAGAGTGCGTCATCTTCCTCATTTCGTTTTCTGCAGCAATCCCTAAATCCCCTAATCAAGTCTTCCACTTTTCTGCCGCACTCAACAGCTCATTTCAGTCGAATCGTTTTCGTTCAACTATTTGCTTCCCCTAGTAACAATGTCAAATCACAGGTAAGTTTCAACAGTCTTGCTCATGTGTTTCTCGTCTAAATGCTTTTATTTTCAAACACATTTTCAAGTTTGTATCATTATCTGTCCCTTCATGTTTCATAGAAGCTGAAGATCCGGATGTTTCTGAATCCTGCGTGGTCAATGCAGATTGAATGCTAGTAGAAATAATAGTAATAAATGAAATAATAGTGATCCCTTCACAATCAAATGTACTTTTTTATATATAAAGCATACAAAATATTAAAAAAGAGTAAATTAAGGAATGCATACTTGTGAATCATCTCAAAGAGCACAAGGTGGTTAAGCGATGCAAAAGAGAGAAAACGAAAGTTTGGTAATGATATTAATAGCTGAAATCATGATCAGAAGAGTGGAGCCTTAAATAGTGGTAATTATAGCCCATTCATGGAAACCCTAAGATTTTATTGGGAAAATTGAATGGTGAAATCATATCATTTTGGTTTCCTATTACACTATATGTTTCTTTATTTCTTTTTTGCAATGAATGTTTAATTTATGTATGAAAAATTACTATGTTTATAACAGAATTGGCCAATGAGAGTCGCTAATTTATGATATGTATATCTTACAGAAAATCTACAATATCTTATGGATATTTTTCTGTCGCATTAATCTTCTAAATTAATTTTAGTTAATCTTCTAAATTAATCTTCTAAGAAACACATCTTCAGCTTCTAAATGCTAAAGTATGGTGGGTTGTTGTCCCTTCTAGCTAACTTTAACTGTCTTATGGGAAACAGTCAAATACATACCTACACATGGAGAGAAAAATGGTTCCATATATTAATTAGGAAATTAAAAATATTTTGAGGCCTCTATATTTAATTTATCTATACGAATAGAAAGTATTTATATTTTAGTTTACAAAAGGATATACATATAATATACTTATGGCTACTATGTTTATCAATGAAATGTTACTATTTTTCGTAGAATCGAATGCAGTTGTGAAGAACTGTAGCGGAATTTTCTAAATATGGCTAACCTTAACTATATTTTGGTTCAATAGTCATGTATTGGGTTTAATGTTCTCATTAATTACACATAATCGGCTTTTATTTCGTAATAAATGTATGGATCACTTGTACTTCTTTTTCTACGTGGGTTTTATTATATAGGCCCAACAACTTATGCCCACTCAAGGTTTTCTTAAGTAATGAAAATCTCATCTAAAAAATTTTAAAAAATTAAATATTCACTTTTCTTCTAATTTTTTAATTTTTATAAAAATAATCAAAATATCATATATAAAATTAAATAATATTAATATTAAAATAAAATTAATAAAATTAAAAAAAAAAACAGTCATTACCGTTGATAGCATTGTCAATAGTAGTGATCATCGAAAGTCTAATTAGATAATAAAAAATAACTATCTAGTTAAATTGACAAATAGATTTAATCGCTTCGATGACAAAGACAATCAGATTTGACAAAGACAGTCGAATTTAGCCTCCTCCACCACAGAAGCTAGTCAAAAACACCAGGTTTCATATATATCAATCATTTTTTGTTATTTTTAATAACAAAAATAACTAGATCTGATCACTTTCACTAGATCATTAACAACCAGATTCGATTGTCAATTTAGCCAAGTAGTCATTTTTGACTACTTGGTTAGGGTTTTAGTGGTCACCACTATCAACAGTGGTGGATTTTTTTTTAAATTTTTAATTAATTTTTTAAATTTTTTATTTTAAATATTTTGTAAATTTAATTTTATAATTTTTTATTTTTTATATTATTTTTATTCAAAAAGACAAAAATATTTTTTTAATTTATTAAATTTAATAGTTGACTGCTAAGTTTAACCGTTGACTTTAGTCAACAGGTAGGTGTTTGGCTTTTTAATATTTTTTAGGTGACATTTTGGTAAATAAGGAAACCTTAGGTGAAAATTAGTCATTTGGCCTATTAGATATATTTTATTTTTAATATTATTGACATAATTTTTTTTGTGTAGGTTAACCAATTATCTAGCAAGTTGAGGTATGAATAAAAGAGAAACAAGTTTATGGTTTATTTTTTTTAATCCATATCAAAGACGTATATATATTATATTATTCTTGAGTTATGAGAAATATAAAATTCAATTATTTGGTAGGACTAGTTTATATGAATTCTGTTCAGAGTATAATTCAATCATTAATTAATTATTCTAATTTTTAGATTCTAATTAACAACGTAATATAATTACTATTGTATTATAATCAGTTTATGGTCACATCGTGCCCAAGTAATGTAATGTGACAAAGTAGACTAGTAGGTGGTGTGCAAAATCAAAGTTAAGGTTGTTAGAATCTAAAAAAGATTAGTTATATTAGACCAGATTCTTAAATTATTTGTAGAATTGTCATAAAAAAAAACCTACACCTATTTGAAAAAATAAGTTTTCTCTCTTTTCATGATGCATGATGGTTTGTAATTGAAAAGTATCCCCAAGTTGCTAGTAAGACAACCATGTAGTGGAATTATTAAAAATATTATAAAGCAATAGGAAAACCAACTGAGATCAACATATTTTGATTTTTTCATAAAGCAAAAATATGTAAAGCATTACATAAGAGTGTTTATCAAATGCCTACCTACTTGGAAGCTTTTCAAGTCTCCATGTGGCAAAAAATCAATGACAACTTGAGCAACTATCTGTTGAATTGATCAACGACACATAAGGTAATCCACACAAAACAAGATAAAGACTAAAAAATACAATTTTTGTGCTAGCAGAAAGGTATGTACAATTATGACTAACTAGTGTGAGTGTTAATTTTTCAAGAGCTCCTTGTAAAAATTTATCACATTCACTAATATAAAAAACCAGTAAGGGGGTGTTGCCATGAAACATGTATGCCCATGACCACGACATGTATGCCTGTACACCAAGATTCATAACTCATCCATACTTACTAGGTAATATTTGTGATCTATGAATATTGGGCATAATCCACAACATTCATACGATTTGATAACTATCAAATAACTTCATATGCGCCTGTACATAAGGCGTGCACACCTGTGAGTTATCAAATTATTTGAATTTCAAATTAGCAAAACTAATATTGTTCAAACATTTTCAAATTCTGTCAACCATCAAGATGTACGCCCGTGGCCTATAAAGATGCAAGGTCATACATCAAGATAAATCTTTGATCCTAACTTGTTAACCTGATTTAAACGGATCTGGCAAATCCAATGTGATATCAATCTATAACATACTCATTAGGATAACAATCCTCTACCTTAATTTATCAACTCTATAAATATGTAACCTGCAAGTCACCTACTATTTTGACATTCAACTCAAATTTATACATGAATCATGAAAAGCCTCTAGCAAGGCATCATGTCCATCTGAATAGTAGAGTGTCAATAAACAACTCTAGGCTTGATTAACTTCATAGTTAACATATAATATGATCATTTTATTATTATGTCTTATGAGACTAAGATATACATATGTGTCTAACCTAGATATCCTCGTATATGTATATGTCTAAACTGAGATTGGATATGGCACCAATCAATCCAACAGTGACTATAGACTCATGGTTTTGGTCAACTCAATTAATATATTCATTTTGTACTTGGGATTGGCGAATCTTATAATGATCTATCATAGTTTCTATATTGATCATGATACGACTAATCGCTCACTTTTATGACTCTCTAGTTATAGTGATGTACTTGATGATGTCAAACGATACTAATCTTACTATAAAATGATCTGATAAAGTTTAAGTCAAAGGACCACATGTACCCATCAAGTTATAAGGATTGATCTATAGACATAAGTAACACCATTTATATGAGATCTTCATCATTAGGTCTGTCTAGTGAATATGACCCCCTAAGTCATACACCTATATATGGGACTAAGCTACAAGCAACAACCTTGATATATGTAAACCATCATCATATTTTGATAGAATCATGCACACTATGATAACCTCTATACTATCACTCATGTCCTTAATTCATAACGATGTTGAAACTATAGATAAGTTTCAGTTAACCACTTATAAGATGTACGAAAAGTACGATTTTTCATCTGAGTCCATTATCTCAATTCTACCAATCTAAGAACACAATATATGTTAAATAAACAATATATCTAAAATACTTCGTATTATTAATGTCATCAAATGTATACAAGTACAATTATACAAAACAATAATATATGAATAAATACCACTAATATATAATGGATATGTGGTTATAGGGCATTAACCCTAATAATTTTCCACTTACACTATAGCCAATCAAATATATGCTTAACACCATATGCGGTTACATGTTTATCACACTTTTATTGCAATAAAGGCTTGGTTAGTGGATTAGCCAGGTTCTTGTCTATGTCTTCTCTCTCGATCTATATTAGTCAGGCTCTTGCTTGTGTCTTCTCTCTCGATCTATCCCTATTGTTGTCATAATAAAGGCCTATAAGATTTGTCATACAAGAAACCACTCTAAGTTTAGTAATGAACTTTTCATTTCAAACTTCTTCCTTTGTTGCTTTAAGAAAAGCAATTTACTTTAACTTTATAGTAAAATCAACCACAATACTTTGTTTGAAACTCTTCCAACTAACTATATGACCATTCAAAAAAAACATAAAGCCTAATTAGAATTTGAAATCATCACGATATGTCTAAAAACTTATATCACTATAACCATGTACAATATGTTCATCCTTTCCTCTATAAACCAAGAATGCATCTTTAGTCCTTCTTAGGTATTTAAGGATATTCTTGATAACAATCTTATATTTTTTATTTAGATCAGATTGATATCTACTACAAAAATTTAACATGAACAAGACATCAACTTACAAACATAACATTGCGTACATGATCGATTCAATTGCCAAAGCAAATAGAACATAACTCAGTTTCTCTCTTTCTTCATGTGTTTTAGGACACATATCTTTAAAGAGATATACACCATGAGTCATGAGCAATGACCCTTTCTTTTACTTATTTATTCTGAATCTCTTCAAAACTTTAATAATATATGTGTTTTAACTTAGTATAAGTAGTTTATGAGATTTATCTTAATATATCTTAATATCGAGAATGTAAGCAGCTTCTCCTACGTCCTTTATAGAGAAACACATGGATAACCAAGTCTCAACGGTCTATAGGTGTGGTATGTCATTTTTAATAACCAAGATGTAATTGATATACGATACCATAAATACTACTACATTCCTATTAACCTTTGTGTACACACAAGACTTATCTTTATTTTTTATGAATCTAAACTCCCAAACAACTTCATCAAAATGAATATTCTAGCTCCTCAAAACTTGCTTTAGTCTATATGTGGGCCTTTGTAGCTTGTATACTTTATTTATGTGCCCATTAAGAATGAAACCATTAGACTATGTCATATACACATCCTTCACAAGGATACCATTTAGGAAGAAAGGTTTGACATCCATTTATCAAATCTCATAATCAAAGAATGTAGTTATCGCAAGCATAATTCAGATAGACTTAAACATTGTAACTGATAAAAAAGTTTCATTATAGTCAATATGATGCTTCTGATTGAAACCTTTAGATACCATCCATGTTTTATAAGTATGCACATTATCGTCTATATTGGTTTTTTCTTGAAAATTCATTTGCACCCTATATGTTTTACCTCTTTAGATGCATCCATCAAAGTCCATACTTAGTTATGGTACGTGGAGTCCATTTGAGACTTTATGACTTTTAAGCTATTTCTTAAAGTTTGGATCCATCACGGCCTTAATGTAGGTTTTAGGCTCATCATTATAAATGACCAATAGTTCACCATGTTAAGTTAGGAAATATTCATATCTCTGCTCGAGTAGTGTAACTGAAGTGTACCACAATCAACCATATCATATGACACATCATTTTATCTAATATCTTTGAACATTTATGGTTCAAGAATCTTATCAAACTCTACGTTTTCCTACCAATCATTTTAGAAAATAACGTTCTTTTCGAAAAGACACTAGATTTGAGTAGATATTAGAAATGATAACATTTAGTTTTCTTTCAATAACCACAAATATACATTTATTAACTTTGAAACTCAGTTTGTTTAAAGTCAATTTCTTGACATAAGTTTCATAACCTCAAACGTTCATGTAATTTAGATTGAACGTTCATTTAATTTATATCTCATACAGAGTTGTCTCACATATTTAGATAGGGCACGGTCAAGTGTATATGTTGCAATATCCAGGGTATAATTCCATAATAATATAGGAAGTTCACTAAAACTCATCATCGCCCTAATTATATCCATCAAAGTCTGGTTCCTCCATTCAGATACACTATTATGATGTGGTGTACTAGAAGACGTGAGTTATGAAACTATACCATGTTCCTTTAGGTATTCATTGA
Organism: Anacardium occidentale; assembly: GCA_026122585.1. Lineage (NCBI taxonomy): Eukaryota > Viridiplantae > Streptophyta > Magnoliopsida > Sapindales > Anacardiaceae > Anacardium > Anacardium occidentale. The sequence goes on along the minus strand of JAJEJH010000675.1, from coordinate 25,276 downwards.
ATTCAATACTTAAGTACTCCCTTTTACGATCACTGTAAAGAATCTTAATACTTGTACAAAGTTACTTCTTTATTTTGCTTTTAAATTCTTTGCACTTGTCAAAGTATTCCTATTTGTGTTTCATTAGAAACATGTATCCATACCTATTGAAATCATTAGTAAAGGTCACGAAGTAAAGTTTCCAATATCTTATGTGCATTGTCATATGTTTATACACATCATAAGATTAAAATTCAAATGATTGCATGATTTACATAAAATATGATTTACATTCATCATAAGGTTAAAAGTCAAATGATTGCAAAACCCTGATAGATTAGAGCTTTAAAATGTAATTTGGGCCTATGTGCCCTTGTCTACAATACCATAGATATGTGATGCAGTTCATTTGTCTTAATATGTTTCCTTGTATTAACATTGAAAATTTCATTATTATCTAAGTTTATAACATACAACCCACTAACTATGTATGGAGTCCGATAAAGAATATTATTTAAGCTAATGATTATAGTACCATTAGTAATCAAGAGCGAGTATGTCTCTTTATCTAAAACAAATACAAAATTAAAATTTTCAGAAACATTCGATACATAATAAATATTTTTAAGTATTAAACAAAGTTCAATAGATAAATACTATTAATAAAGTCTTATGACTAGAGTTATGTTCCTCACTTCATTCCTAACATATAGGTCCACATCTCCTTGGTTGAATAATCTACTTTACCTTAGTCTTTTTATATCAAAAGTGATATGAGTCTCACATGTTATGTTTACAACTCAAGATGAATTAAAAGTAAGGTTAATCTCAATGACATATATACCTAAAGTAGAAGCAACAAACTTTTTCTTCTTATGCTCAAGAAAGACCTTGTAACGTTTCCTCTAATGGTATGATCTACCATAAAAGAACAAACCACTTGTTCTTTACCCACACCACTAGTAGGCTGTAGAGTAGTTAGTACTTAGCCTTGCCCTTGGCTTTATGTAGGGCACTAACCATCAACACTTTATTCCCCTTCATCTTTGTTATGTCCTGCTCAATAGTTCTAATCAAGCCCAAGAATTCAAGAAGAGATACCTCCTTCTTAGTATGGTTGAAGTTCATGATTAACTAAGACCATGAAAAAGGAAAAAAATATAACACAAAGTCAATGGCCAGCTTATTATCCATGACAAACACCCAAGTTGGCTATTTTTTTAATGTAATTAGCCATCTTAGTCACATGAATGCCCGTCTGTACACCCTCGCTCATTTTACAACCATAAGAGGTATTGTTCAAATTTCTTTCAAGCTTTGAACATCTCATATGAGTGAAGAAGAATGGATTCAATAACATATCTTTATGCTGCATTTATAGCTTGGGTCATATAGAAGTAAACATAAGGCACCGTACTTCCACACAATTATTAAGATACTTTTTATAAGCATCTTTCTCTTCCTTAGTGGCATCGAGACCAGGCTCTAGAGGCTTTTTCCCTTCGAAGACAGACAACCTCTCTTCTTGACATAGTACTGTTTTGAGGTTCTATACTAGTTAAGAAAATTGGCACCCTTTAGCTTATTTTATTTCTTAAGAATTGGACGCAATGAGTTTGAATTTGTTACAGTGTGTTGATCACACTTGTATTGAAAAAGTATATTTGGTTTATTTATTTTAATCATTTAATTAGGATTTTATTTAACACTCCCATTATTTTCCTAAAGCACTATTGAACTCAAAAAGTCTCGATGGACTTTCTAATAGATTGAGATCCTATCAAATTAACCCAACCTTTGTTTTAGCAAACAAACCAAGTTGACCTTAAATATGTAGGTCATCAAACCAGTTAGCAAAAGCCTATGATCTCAAACTAGGTTTTATCTCAACAAACTATGCAAACTTTAGTTATGATTCTCAATATCAATGAGTTAGTTACTACATATCCTACATATTGAAAAATACACCTCTACTCAACCTCTAATAGATTTCACCTTCATTTTGATGAACAAGTTACTTCTAATTAGTTAAGTTTGACCTAATATAACTAACAACCAATCTTTCACTTAGTAATGAACTGCCTTTCGATTTGGCGAACAAGATTTTGATGAATAGGGGCGTGACCTAGTTGTGCTATATTGGAAGGCTTCCCATTATGACTTAATATTTATCAAGGGGTTTTAATTAGGTCTCATTAATTTTAATCCATATGTGAGGTGATAGTTCGGCAAAATAAAACCTAGTATTCATATGAAACGAGGCATAAAATTTGAACATACTAGTAAATAAGTTTTAACTACTGTCAAGCCCCTAGTTAGCCTAGTTCATGTTTCTTCAATTCTTTAAGACCTCGAGTACACTCCCACTTCTTTTCTTCGATTCTTCAAGTAATTATATTGTTTTATCTCCTAGTTACATAATTTTCATGAAATTCTACAAGTAACTACATATTCTAAATTTTATATCAAAATTTAAAAACCTTGAATTACATCTGAGGGGATAGAGATTTTAAAAAAATTACATTAAGAAAACATAAAAGAAGCCAGGACTTATAAGTCCTATTTTATATAATTACAAGCATACATTCTCAAAAAATTCCAAAACTTAAATAGGTAAGTCTTGACTCGTATACTAAGTGCCATGCATATATATCAAAGAAATACATATGCATACAATTAAAATTAATTAAATTAATTTTAATTTACCATGCAAATATTCTTTTAGTCTTCATAATTTTATAAAATTACAAATAAACCCCTCAAACCTTTGTAAAACTTACAAATTGACTCTAGCAATTAACCCAAGATCGAACATAAATTTCATGTTAGTCATGGGTGTAAGCACCAATTTCACAATCGTGGCAAGGAGTCTCATGGGCATGAGCACTTTAAGAGCGATCTTGACATCATCGAACTCCAAAATTAGTGTAAATTTCAAAAGCTGGTATGGGCAGTATCATATATGCATGATCATCTGTACATGTAGATTTTACTCTATGTATAGGTGTGATCGCAACATGCATGACCATACATCGAGTCACAGAATGAATTCACAAAATTGTGACCTTGTGAGTTATGTCAAATTACACCTGTGACTTCACATGGTCATGGTCATGACAAGTACAATTTTCAAAAATTCTAATAATGGAATTGGCTGAAAATCCACCCCATTTTGGCATACTTGGTGTCGAACATGGTCAAAATGGCATGAAATGCCAAAAGCCAATTTCCAGCAACATGCTCAATGCGTAAAAACATGCACATAATCATAGTTTACGTTTTTAACAAATTAGAACATAACATCAACATGCTATCAAATTTCGAAAATCAAACATGCATTCATAATTAACGAATAGGTAATAACTTCTAAAAATAAAAAATATAGGCTATGATACTACTAAAAAATTTCGTAAACCTAGTAAGGTGACCATGTAGCAAAGTTATCAAAAACATTACAAAGCAATGATAAAATTAGCCAGGATCAACATTTTTCAATATTTATAGAAAGAAAATATATGTAAAGCATTATATAAGATGTTTATCGAACATCTACCTATTTGGAAGCTTTTCGAGTCTTCACGTGGCAAAGAATCAATGGCAACTTGAGCAATTATTTGTCGAAAGGGTCAATAACACTGGAAGTAATTCACACGACTTAAGATAAAGGCTAGAAAGTATAATTTTTGTGCTAGTAAAAAGGTATGTACAATTATGACTAATTGGGTCACAATTATAAGGGTTAATTTTTCAAGAGCTTTCTATAAAAATTCATCATGTTCATTTATAGAGACAACCAGTCATGGGCATGACCATAAAACATGTATGCCTATGACCAACATCTTTGCCCTGTACACCAAGATTCATAACCCAAACATATGTGTTAGGTAACCATTGTGGTTTGTGAATGTTGAACATAATCCGCAATGTTCACATAATTAAATAACCATCAAATAATTTCATGTACACTTGTACATAAGGTATGCACACTAGTAATTTATCAAATTCTTTGAATTTTGAATTAGCCAAACTAATTTTGTCCAAACATATCAAGATTTGTCAGCTATCAAACACCTATGTCTCATGAAGATGCACGGTTGTACATCAAGATGAATCATTGATTTGAACTCGTCAATGCAATCTAAATAGATCTGACAAGTCCAACGTGATATCAACCTATAACATACTCACCAAAATAACAATCCTCTCTCTTAATTTATCAACTTCATAAGTGTGTGACCCGTAAGCCACCTACTGTCTCGATAATATCTAAATTCAAGTCAAATTTAGATATGGATTATAAACGACCTCTAGTAAAGCATTATATCCACCTAAATAGTAGAGTGTTAATAAAAAACTCTAGGTTTAAGCAATTTGATAGTTAACATCCAATACAATCTTTTCATGACCATATGTTACGAGATTGAGATATGGATACGCGTCTATCCTAAATATTCTCATATATGCATATATATAAACTAAGATTAGATATGATAGTAATCAATTCAATTGTGGCCACAAACTCAAGGTTCTAGACAACTCAAATAAGACACTTATCTTATGTTTGGGATTAACGAATCCTATATTGATTTATCATAATTTTCATACTAGTCATGATATAGTCAATCGCTTATCATCATAACATTTTAGTTATGATGGTACATTTAATAACTATAATAGCCCAGAGGTAGAATTCTCTTTTAGGCTTTGAAACCGAGGGTAAAAGAGAGATTTGAGTTTTTAGAAGGTATACGACCGTGTGTCTTGGATGCACGCCTGTGTGTCAAGTGAGAGGCGCAATAAATATTTCTTTTTCCCATATTTTCGCCCAGTTTATTTTCCTTCAGCTTCTTTTCTCCATTTTTCCAACGAACACTAAGTCGAAAATCATCCAATCAACATCCATTAACCAAGTTAGAGATCCAGGAGCTTCGAGAGAGAGAGATCCGGATGCAATGGTGAGAGGTAAGTATTTCATTACCTCTTTCATTTAGGTTTTTGCATGATTTGCTAGTTTGAGCTCCGTATGTGTTTACTACATGTTGAGAATGTGTTATAGCATAATTTAAGAATGAAATGCATTAATGGATGATGATTTATGAGATTATTATGAAATGTTTGATGATTTTGACGTTTGGGTATGAATTTATAAGAAATGCATGATTTTTAGCATGCTTTATATTGAATGAATGAAATGAAGATGCTTATTGGTATGTAAATTTGTTACATATACGTTTGAATGAGTTGTGGTTATGTATTGAGCGAGTTGGAGTGAGATTTCTGGGTTTTCAGACACTTTCTACAGAATCTGGGTTGAGCACATGATCATGTACCCAAGGGCACAAGCCCGTGTGACGCTATTTCTGTATGAACACGATTTTGCATGACACTCGTATGCGTATGAAAATCCAAAAACATGTCTTGCAGTCGATGCACACGCCGGTGTGTGTGATCCTAATTTCGCATGCATGTGTAAGCAAGACATGAAATGGTATTGAAGCAGCTACACGTCCATGCAGTCTGATACACGGCCTTGTACCTTATATGCATGCTAATGTATTTGTACCATACATCCGTGTGGCCAACCAGAGTTTTGATGAATGTTTCCAAAAGCTAGTACGACCAAGGGCATGGCCCCGTGTACCTTCACACACGCCCGTGTGCCAAGCATAGCACTCCTGTGCGCCTTAAGAAGATGAAAGAAACAGTTCCAAAACATATTTAAAGAAAAGATAAGCAAACCTAAGCAACTTTAAGTTATTCTTAAACACGAGAAACATAAGAATAATAAAATGTAACAGTATATCATGCATGATTAATAAAGCATTGAGCATGACATGTCATATGAGACATTTTCAGAAACGAATTTAAGGATCCAAGAGCTTATTTTAAATAAATATATATATATATATACGATGTTTCGGATATCAGTTAGGAGTGGATACGAGGGGGGCACATGTGAGTTTGCACGCCTACTAGAGAGGAAAACCATCGTCCGCTAGAGAGGATATAGTCGTGCACGAATAGTTTTATCATAAGTTTGAACTCACACGGTCAAGGTGTCGAATCCCTATATTCATCATTCTGGCCAGCATAACATACATATTTTCAGATACAGTACTTTTTGATACATATTTCAGCTTATATTATATATATATATATATATATATATATATATATGAGGATCTTTAGATCAGAGTTTTTATATCATAAAGAGTTTTTAGAAAAGAAAGAATTTTCAGAAAATCAAGTCTAAGGCCAAGTTTTATAACTAATGAGCATTCATATGACATCAGAGCATGCATATCATGTCATGTACAACATTCATAAGAGATGAGACAGAGAAAGACGAGAACACTCATGAAGACATGATGAGATAAGAAAATAAAGAAACACGAGAAAAGAGATAAGAAAACAAAGAACAACGATGCATAAGGCTTGAGATTAGCTTGTGCTCAAGACCTGTTGGTGATAGAGATAGGAAATGTTTATTGAGTGATCTTGTCACTCACTCATTTTCCTTCCTTTCTCTTTTGCAGGTCAATGAGTTAGGGGTTGAACAGTAGCGATACAATTGTCAGATTTTGGGGACATGACTCGATGGCTAGTAGCATGTTTGGCTCGCATGCTTTTACTTGTATTCCTCATGTATTTATATATGTGTATTATACTATAGTGTACACTGTATGGAGGTTATATTTTTATACGTGAGTAGTCTGGGAAGTTTAAAATCATTATTTGACTTCTTCTTATGACTATTAATATTAAAAGTATTATTCCAGCTTTTGCATATTTAAAAGAAGTTATGATTTTGAAAATATAGGCAGGTGTATTTTCAAAAGTATATATATATATATATATACATATATATATATATATACATATATATATATATACATATATATATATATATACATATATATATATATATATATATATATATTAATTGCGTGTAGTAGGCCTGTGGCGGGGGTCACTACAATAACCTTAAATAATAACACTTCTGGTATGAGATGATTTGATTGACCTCAAGTCAAATGATATATGTACCTATCAAATTATGAGAATTGATCCACAAAAACAAAGTAGTACCATTTACATAGAATCCTCAATATTAGGTCTATCTAGTGAACATGATTATCAAATCATGCACACATATGTAAGACTAAGCTACAAGCAACAACCTTGACACATGCAAACCACCACTATCTTTTGATAGAATCGTGCACACTATAATAGTCTCTGCATTATCACTTGTATCCTTAATTCATAGTGGACCAATTTTAGTATAACCACTTATAAGATGTACAAAAAGTACAAACAGTCATCTGAATCTATCATCTCAATTCTACCATACTAAGGACATAATGGATGTTAAATAAATTATATAGCTAGAATACCTTATATTATTAATATTATCAAATGTATACAAGTAAAATGATACAAAACAATAATAAATGAATAAATACAATTAATATACAATAGAAACATGACCACAAGGCTCCAACTCTAACAGCAATACAATAATTTTGTTAAAAGGTGATTCAAATCGAGCAACCCTAATCTCATAATTTGGGTCATGAAAAATGCACAAAGTTTATCCCAAAATTCTTGCTTAAAAGTAGTCCAAAAACCATGACTTTCATGCAATATTTAACCTAGATTCAAGCTCTATCTCAACTTCAACATAAATGCATGTTCAAATCTCTAATATTCCCACTTCAAAGTCAATATCAAATATCTCACAACAAGCAAAGAAATGTAGGAAAATGAGATTTAAATTCAATATACTCGAAACCAACAATTTGATTGAGACAATATTTTTGTAAGAAAGAAAATTCAAGTCTAAAAGTCTAAGCACCAACTTGAATTCACTTATTGGTAATTGCAAGATAAAGATCCTTAAGTCTAAAGGAAGAGTTCTACCAACTTGAGATTGAACCAAAGATAAAGGAACTAAATTTTAAACTTATAAGAAATCTTTTCACCCATTTAAAACTTGAATCCACCATTTATGATTCTCTACCATCAATCGTTTTTTGCTAAAAAGTTGGATAAAAGAATTAACAAATTCACATGAGTCAGCAAAGCATCATGGAACAAAAGCATAAATCCAATGCTTTCAAATTTTCATTTCAACAAAAGACTCTATACAATGACTTTAAGTTGCATTTTTATAGGGAAGTGCAAACCATGGTTAAAACTTGGAAACCTTGGAGAAGCAAGCAGGTCAAAGGTCAGGCACTACTATAGCAAGCAAGGAGGCGTTGCAATGTCATGACAACTCCTTCATGATAAAAGGTGGGTGTTACGGTGCCATGCCTAGAAGGCAAATTTTTCCTTCTACTTTCTTAGCCTCTCCTTTATGCAATTCGGTTTTGTTTTCTTCCCTGAACTTGGTATAAAGCCACAAGATAAATTTGGACTATTTGGGTTCTCATTCAAGAGGGTTGGAATGCTTGAATGTCATTTGCTTACAATGATTGAATTTAACCTTGTGCATCTTGTCTTGATGGCTTTGGGTTTAGCTAACATAAATCGGTTCATGGATTACAAAAGCCTGATTGTTCCTCTATGGTTATTTTGAATGGCTTGAAAATGCTTTGGAATGCTTGAATGTCTACTTGAAAGAACTAGAGTGGTATTTGACGAACATACTCCCAAGCCTACAAGTGAACAAGGATTTGAAAACATATTTCGAGGCATGAAACAACAATTAGTAGCTATTTATTATTATTATTATACACACAAATCGGCGTTCTTGAAGTCACAAAATTACAATTATTATAATTATAATTATTATTAATAACTAAACAAATACTATTTAAATTTCTTTTTTTAACTGATATGAAATTCACCACTCGCATGAACCTCTTTCACCCTCTTGTCATACTCATCTTCTTCATCCTCTTCTTCTTCCACCTCCTCGTCAATGTCTTCCTCCCCTTCTTCTGCTCCCCACCCAAAGTTCTTCACTGGCCTAGAGGAAGGTGGAGGGTTTCTTGCCTCCCCCACAATTTTCATAATCTCCTCAGTGCTTTGTAAACAAGAGCTTGAATTTTCTCTCTGGAAATAACTTGCTTGAGCTGAATCCATTAGTTCCCTTGGCAAGTTCTTTAAGAACCACGGGTGGCTTTTAATTTCTTTGATTGTAATTCTCTGCATGAACGAAATCAACAGGTCAATACAATGCATAATAATTTAGTACCCCACAGCAAGGGCCTAATTCAGGTGACATAAGATGTCTAAATACATTCATCTATCATAGCATCAAACTGTGCAAACATGTGTAGGGTTCTTAAAGTATGGCAGGCCATTACTAAGGCAAGGTCCACTTGAGGAAACAGAAAAATCCAACACTCTCAATTTCAGAGGAAATGGGCACAACCTTAGGGTAATACCTCACAAAACAATGATTAGTTTTAAGATGAAGATGATATGATACATCATCTGCAAGGTTTGTTGCTTTGGATACAGAAATAAGCTCCGTTGAGCAAACCTTTCATTTAACAAAGAACAGAAAATTAGAAAATAAAGAACTTTGACAATGCTGACAGGAAAAAATCAATTTCTTGAAAGTCGTAAGATTTGTTTTAAAATATATGAAGGATTATACATGCAAGCCTAATGCACTCAAACACAGCAGGCTAGCTCATTGATCTTCTAAAGTAGTGAATTATTATAACAATTTTTTGAAGGCAAGAATATTATCGGGAAAGAGTGTTGAAGATTGAGCAGAGCAAGCTTGGTCTCATCTCGCAACTTTCATCTTTATTTAAGAGAATGAAAGCTATTTTAGCTATTAAGATCATAAGCAAGAGCCGAGACATTAATTTCCCCGTCAGTAAGAAAATGATCACATCCGTTGACAGTTTCAGCCAAAGGAAGACCTACCATGTGCCAGTTAATGTTGCAACTAACATATTAGTTGCACTTACATACATGTCCAAGTTAAATAGGGAAATTCATTGAACTGAATCATATATGATAGATTGAAGACCATAAAGGCATCTCACAGAACCTTCTAGGAAAAATCAAAAGCGATGGGCACGACATAGTTGCAATATATCATGATGGGCTCACGGAAACGATCGAAAATATATTAGTAACTTCAGTAGCCATACATACCCTGGCTGGATTTGCAACAAATATGCGAGAGAGTAGGTGCCTGCAATCTTGAGATATATGCACATAGTCTGGGATTTTGTACTGGACAGCCATTATTCGCTGCAGAAGATAACAAAGAGGGTAAATAATGAGTGTTAAAATGATGTTGCTGGAAATCATCAAATATTATAGAGCGGCATAGATAATTTACCTGAATTGTTTTCCTGAAATTCTTGGGGTCCTCTTGGTCCTCGAAAGGGTATGCACCCACTAGCATAACATAAAGAGTGACTCCACATGACCATACATCTGCCAACTAAACAAATGCAGTAAAAACCAACATATTAGAAAGGACATTTCCAAGCTGACTTGTGTTTAAAAATAATCAGTTCTTCGTATTTCAATATTGTTACAAACATACAACTCCAAAGAACAACTGGTTAGTCAGAAACAACAGAAATTATCATATTTTTTTTTACTTAAAATGTAAAATCATTTTCAAACAGAAAACTGCTTATTGCTAGTTATTATGTTGAGGCAAGCCTATAAAAACTTCCCAGTGTATCAACCAGATAGAAATTCCCATCAATTTTTCCTTTTATTAAAGAATTAAATAAAGAACTAAAATATTCTATCGAAGACAGTTGACAGTGACATCCGGGACAGGTAACATATAACTACTAAATGAAAAACGACTTTTAAAAAGGGAAATGCTTCGTAATTGAAAGACTTGAAAAAACATGATCAACATAATCTTCAGCACAATTCAAAAAGAAAATATAAAAAGCCTTTCTGTCGTACTTTTTTCTTGTTTGAAGAAAAAAATAAGACTACAATACTTCAATAATTTATGTTCACTTAATTTGCTGAAGGTCAGAATAAAATAATAAAAATTGTGTATACTACTAGCTCACTTGCAGTTCATTGCTTAGTCTAATTTAAAAGACATACAAGTGTGTGCTGGTCTTTGGGACTGACTGGGAGAAATATAAAATTAAGTTGTTGCAAATTGAATTAACAAGAACTCAACTGTTAAACAGTTGGTCAAATATTAGTGGGTTTAAGGAAAATACAATCGGTTTTAACATGGTTCAATCAGCAAGAAAGCCTTCAAAATAGGTAACAACCAATAACCATGCAGTGTTACACATGGAGTGTCTATAAAGTATAAATGAACCAAATTAAGTTAAGGATATGAAATTAACCATTAAAATATGTAAAAATGAAAACAATAATATATTCTATTTAATTTGCATGTGCATCTTTCTAGTTACAACACCTATAGGGCATAAAATAATCTTCTCCAGTGGGACAGATACGAAGGCATTACATCTCCTTTACCTTGAAAAATATTTAAAAAACACGTAATTTAACATTCAGATGCACAAAAAGCTTAGTAGTGCCAAAACAGACTGAGTCATGATCCCAATAAGTAATTGACGCTCACTCATCCTAGTTAGCACCTACCCTTTGATTTGATTGCACCCTAGTAATCAAACCCAAACGTGGCACACTAAATCCATGAGTCATCATCAAAATAATAACAATGATAATAAAGCTAGGCACGTTCAATGTCTCCATTAAAATGAAAAATAAATAAATAAATAAAAAGACTAACTTACTTTCCCATCATATTCTCGCCGAGAAAGAACTTCCGGCGCAATATATGCCGGAGTTCCAACAGTGGATTTGGGCCTTGAATGCAACAGAGATGACTATATCACAAGGTAGGAGAGAATAAATAAGTAATAATTATAAAAAAAAAAGAGAGATCCAAAAAACAAGATTTACAGAGCAATTGAAATCTATTTAAAAACCTTAGAGTAACCGAAATCACAGATTTTCAAACGCGGTGCAGGGCTTCCATCAAGCAGGGTATTTTCCAGCTTCAGATCTCTATGGCATATTTGCTGATATGCAAATAGTAAAAACAAACGGATGAATTATATTTCCTCATCATAGTTCAATGTACAAAAAGATTAGATTTACTATATTTTCAATGACAGTTTACCATTGAATGGCAAAAATGGACACCTGAAATGAGCTGCTGAAAGAAATATCTAGCCTGCCAACAAAGAAACCAAAACGTCACACAACTATCTGATATTAAATATAGATAAAACCAAAGGTACAAACCGTAAGAAAAATTAACCTCATCTTCACTGAATCTACCAGCATTACAGATTCGATCAAAGAGCTCTCCACCAGCTGCATACTCCATCACAATTGCCAAATGTGTAGGAGTCAAAACCACCTGAAAAATCCAAAACCCACAACACAAATAATTAATTAATTCAAATTACATCAACTAATAAATTTCTCAATCAGTATTCGCCGTATACATGTATAGAGAGAGAGAAAGAGAGAGAGAGAGAGAGAGAGTTGCCTCCTTGAACCGGATAATATTGGGGTGGCGAAGTGATCTGTGATTTATAATCTCTCTAGCAACATTCTCATCAATCTGCAAATATTACCAACGAAAATCTAAAACATGCATTCATATAAAGCAAAAAGAATTCATAAAGAGAATAAAGAAACTAACTTTGTGGCCTCGTTCAATATATTTCATAGCGACAAGCTCTTTGGTCTCCTTGTTTCGCATAAGCCGGGCAACCCCGAAATTCCCAGCACCCAAGTCCTTGACAACTTGATATTTCTCCATGATGTGAAGGAATTGAGAGTTACTGAAATTAAAATGAAGGAAATAAAGGAGAGGTTTTATATTGGGAATTGCTGGAGTAAAGAAGTGAAAGTGATGTAGAGAAAGAGAGAGTGAGAGGTGCACGTGGAAAAGTTATAGAAAAATGAAGAAAAGAGAAGAGGAAATGGGCATCACTGGAGGATTATGGGAATCCATAACAGCCAGCTTGAATCCAATCACAGCCTCTTCAATATCTTCTTTGTTTTATTATTTTATAACTTCGGATCTCCAAAAACGCCGTGGTGGTAGGAGACAAAATGCGGGTTTATTTTTGACTTTTTTGCGTGCCGTTTTCCGAAGCTCTCAGATCAACTTGCCCGTCTTAAATCATTTTTATTGTACCAGGACAAATTTATGTGAATGAGAAAACCTTATCTTTTCCATATGAACAAGGAATTACATTTAATGATACTGTGAGATTCTTGATTCAAAACTGATATTATTTTTTTACTTTTAGGGTGTAGCATTTTTAACTATTTACTCTTCTTGCCAATAAAAATATGTTTCATTTTAGTTTGGTTTAAGAAATATTTCATACAGAACTCAAAAAAATTGGTGTGATGAAATATTAAATCAAAGCAAATAATTTTACTAAAAAATTATTGTTTTGTTCTGATCTGAATTACAACTTAAAATCTCAATTAATAAAACTATTGTTACAGAGTATTTCTGATAAAAATATATAATAAAAATAAACGAGATTGTCATTTTAATAATATCGTATAATATAATTAATTAATTAATTAATTTTTATTTTATTTACTAGGCAAAGACACTGTTGATGAAACTTTTCGTTACTAATTAAAATATTCAAGTTAGAATATACCCAATTACATTTTGGTAATAGTAATTAAAGTTACATAAACTCTAATGTCTTTTCCTGTGCTATATGAATGTAAGAGAAGAAGAAAGGAAAGAAAAGAAATGAAGACTCTAATGGCTTATTCTTGACTTAGGATTGTTGTTCCATGAATGAAATAGGCATTGCTTCTTTCTTCAACTTTCAAGACTAATGAGAAATGATTTACTCCAATCTTCGTTTTTTTATTAAAATCTTCCAAAACAGTTATTATGTTTTGGGAAAGGACATTTTATGTTCAATCTTCATATTTTGCTAGGAAATTCAGAATGTTCCCTAGGGAACAATCAATCATTATGAAGAAGGAAAGGCATTCCAATTGTGGAATAATCGTTCCATACTAATTGTTGCATTTTCAAACTTAGATACATTTTGGTCGTTACTTGTGTTATGTCTTAACAATTTCTTTTATTTTAATTTGTTAGTATGTATGAACAAAACACAACACCTAAGCCTCAAGGAGAAGGCCTAGGGATACAACCTAAGCTTACCTTGATCAACCAAAGGAAGAAATACGACAACAAAAAACTTAATAAAGATGCAAAACAAGAAACACACCAAAGCAAAGGAACCATTAAAAACCAAATTTCGTACCTTAAGACAAACCTCCAGGTTACAATGTTAGAATAAATTCAATCATTAACATACAAATTCAAATCTAACATACATATTCAATTCACATCTTTTTATAGAATACTGTAAAAATAATTTCTGAGTGTTTAGATATACCTGTTTGCAACATAGTTGTTGTTGATCTGAAACCACTTAAATAAAGACTGATTATCAATCTTTAAAGGTTATATCTTCTTGTTTCTGAGTACCTAAAGAGTAATAGGTTTAATAGAAATACTTTATATTTATAATAGATTTATTAGGCTCTTCCATTAAAAACCCAATAAACTATTTATGAGTCCACACCAATTATACCACCTAAATTATTATAATATGAAGTGTATTGGACTTTACACAAAATTGATCGTATCAGTCCACTCAAAATATTTACTCGACCATAATTCACCTATGTTTTTCAAAAAACAAAACAAAACAAATAATAATTAATATTAATAAGTTAAATAATCTTACATGGGCAATATTAATTATTATTATATTTTTTTATTTTAAGAAAATAAAAACAATTTTATTTCTAGGGCAAACTATATTTTATTTTAAAGTGACCACTATTTTGAGAAAACACTTGGTCTAGAAATAATACTTCATTCAACAATCTGATCAATATGGTTATTAAATAATAAACCAAGGCAATCTAAATGTCTGAAATTGACATAAAACATCTAGAATTACAATTACTTATAACTATATCATATGGATCAATAATTCGGAAGTGTGGTAGGAATAACATCCAAATGTGATCTAAATATGTTATTACTTGTCGGTCCTCTTTATGATTTTTCTATAACTTTATGCTCCAAAAGAAGCTAAAAAAATCTTACAGTTTCCAATGAACCTTGTATGTTTTACCAAAATTTCAAGATATACAAAAGAAACATACCCATACAACTATCATACTTAAAATGAAACAAAATCTTAAGACATATGTTGTATTACTTATCATACATACAACGGTCATACTCAAAATAAACAAAAATAATATTGAGACACATGTTATATTATGATCATCAATATGTGCATATACACATCAAAGTGTCAATATGAACATGCTCAACAATATCTATATAGATCAAATTAAATATCATTAATAAGCAACAATGGATACATTAATACTCTCACTAACCCAATATATCAAAAGACTCTAAAACACTTATATTAGAAACATGTTGTTTAAAAACAATTGGTCTAAGTCTTTTGGTTAGAGGATCAACTAACATGGAGTTTGTATTAATATATTCCACAACAATGTCACCCTTTTTCACTAAGTCTTTGACTGTGAGATACTTGATCTCCATATGCTTTGATTTGCTACTAATCTTATTGTTTTTGGTGAAGAACACTGCTACACTGTCATCACAATAAAATTTCAATGGTTTAGAGATGGAGTCAACCATATGAAGCTCAGAGATAAAATTCTTTAGTCATATTGCCTGAGTTGATACGTTGTAACAAGTAATAAACTCTATATACATGGTCAAAGAAGTTATCATAGTTTGTTTAACACTTTGTCATGATATTGACCCTTCTGCAAGCATGAAAATATATTCCGAAGTAGACTTATAGTCATCCACAAAACCACCAAAATCTAAATCTGAATAAGCCACAACTGTAAGATTTTCCACTCTTTAGTATGCAAGTTTATAATCTTTTGTCCTCTGCAAATATTGCATGACTTTCTTCGCTGCAATCCAATGATCAATCCAAAAATTAGAGAGATAATAACCAAAAACATTCACAACAAAAGCTATGTCAAGCCTAGTGCAAACTTGAGTATACTTCAAGCTTCCAATGACAATAGCATAAGGAATATGCTATATTGATGTCTTATCTAAATCAAACTGAGAACACTGTTGGATGTTAAACTTATCACCCTTGATCACAAGAACATGTCCAACTCTACAATTTTATATGTTAAATCTTTGAAGTACATGATCAATGTATACCCTTTGGGATAAGCCAAGTAATTTACGATCTTGATCGTAATAAATCTCAATACTTAGGACCAATGATGTTTCTTTAAGATCATTCATATTAAAAACTTTAGATAGAAATATCTTAGTCTCATAGAGCAAATCAACATAATTACTTGCCAACAGAAGATTATCAACATATAGAACTAAGAAAATAAAATTACTCCCACTGATCTTCATATGAACACATTGATCAAATTTGTTCTCAACAAAACCATATGAACTTACCGTTTTAACAAATTTTAGATACCATTGACGAGAAGCTTGCTTCAAACCGTATATAGACTTTTTAAGCTTGCAAACCAAGTGTTCTGAACCATTAATAATAAAACCTTTTGGTTGTATCATAGAAACCTCTTTTGGTAAATTCTCATTCATAAAAGTTGTCTTCACGTCTATTAGTAAAGCTCTAAGTCAAAATAAGCCACCAATGCCATAATGATTTTGAATAAGTCTTTAGAAGAAACAAGAGAGAATGTCTCATTAAAATCTATGTCTTCTCTTTGAGTAAAGCCTTTGGCAGCCAACCTTGTCTAACCTTCGAATTTTTCTTAGTCTTGTAAACTCATTTACAACCTAAAGGTTTAAAATTATTAGGTAGTTCTACAAGATCTCATACCCCATTATCACTCACAAATTACATTTCTTTTTTCATTACTACAAACCATTTATTTGATTGTAGACTAGACATAGCTTCTTTAAATGTCATCAGATCTACAGACTCATTAATATCATAATTAGATTATCTAAGAAATACATAATAATCATCAAAAATTGTTGGATTTCTTTCTTTAGTTGATTTTCTGACTAGAATTCCAATAATTGGTTCATCAACTATAGCATCAGATAAATATGATTAATCTAGAATCTACACAATAGTAGGCTCTTCAACCATGACTTCATCAAGAATACTTTGAGGCACTATAGTATTTTCTAAAACCTATTATCTGGTTTATGTAACAGGATTAGACAAAATATTACCATGTCCACCAGTAAATAGAATAGAAGTAGATGATCCTGGCACACAATCTATCAAATGTTGAATATTCATATAATCTATTGTATCCAATTCAAGAAACTTAGCAATCATTTATTCAACCACTCTGGTACTATGGGAAGGACAATAAAACCTATATTCCTTAGAATGCATGACATAACCAATGAAATACCTACAAACAATTCTAGGATCAAGTTTCTTCTCATTAAGATTATAAATCCTAACTTCAACTAAACACCCCTAGACTTAAATATATCTCAAACTATATTTTCTCCCTATCCAAAGCTCAAAAGGAGTCTTCGATACAAATTTAGAAGGAACCCTGTTAATAATGTACAATACAGTTTTGATTGTTTCACCCCATAATAAGATTGGCAAATTAAATTTATACATCATGTTTCTCATCATATCCTTTAAAGTGCGATTGTGTAACTCAATAATACTATTCTGTTCAAGTGTACCATACATAGTATACTGAGGAACAATCCCATAGTCTTGTAAGAATTTTGCAAAAGGGCCCATTTGTTGCCCTAAGTCATCATACTTGGCATAGTACTCTCTACCTTGATCAAACCTTACAACCTTAATGAGTTTACCAATCTCCCTTTAAACTTCAGTCTTAAAGACTTTGAATTTCTCAAGTGCACTAAATTTTTTTTAATTAGGTAGACATAATCATATCGGGAATAATCATCAATAAAGATGAGAAAATATTTATTATCACACAAGGTAGTTGAGTAAGATCCACTTATATATATATGGATAATCTCTAAAAGATCTTGACTCCGAGTTGAACTATGTTTCTTAGTCTAGGTTAATTTACCTCTAATACAGTCCATACAGGTTCTTAGATCCTGAAAATCTAAAGATGGTAGGATCTCCTCCTTAATCAGTTTATCAACTCTTTATCGGGAAATATGGCCTGATCTTCTATGTCATAACAATAAAAAAAAAAAAAAATTCATTAGAGGTCTTTTGATAACAACATTCTCAATACTTAGTGTATATTTAACATTACCAAGAGTCAAACATAGCTTATTAAAATTATCAAACAACACACAACTACCAATAATTTGGGAATCAAATAATTAATCAATCTTGCCATTTCAAAAAATAATTTCATATCCAAGTTTATTCAATAAAGAAACTAAAATTAAATTCTTCTTAAAAGAGGGAACATAAAATCTTTTTTCTAAAAATAACTCATGTCCTATGTCTAAAACAAGTTTAACTGATCTAATACATTGAACCTTCACATCTACATCATTTCTAACTTTTAGTCTTACTTCCCTCTCAATCAGATTTTGTCTATTTACTAGGGCCCACAAAAAGGTTGTCACATGAGCAGAAGCCTCACTATCAAGCCACTAACTATTTCTAGGAACGTCAATAAGATTAGACTCAAAACAAACTAAAGTAGTACATTGATAATTCTTTTTCTTATTCTCTAACCAAGATTTAAACTTCTTGTAGTTGACTTTCATGTGACCTTACTTTTTACAAAAATAGCATTTCAGCCCAGCTTTTACTTGAGGTTGATCGATCCCCTTTTTCTTGAAGCTAACAACATTCTTAGGACCCTGAATAGTCATTTTCTTACTCTACCACTTTTATTTGATATGACCCTTTGAAGATCCAACAAGATTTACAATCTCAACCTTTTCAGATCTTAACTTTTATTCCTTGGTCACACACTTAGTAATAAGATCATTAATGCTCTAATTCTCACTTTAAACATTATAAATAGTTTTGATTTAGCTGAACTCTTATGGCAAAGAGTTGAAAGTGTGATAGACAATGAGATTGTCATTAATGGGAATTTCATGAACCTTCAGCTTAGACTATATACCAATAATCCTTAAAATAAATTCTCGAACTCCCTCTGTACCATCATACGTAGCCTTATATAATTCACTCATCAACTGTGTAGCTTCAACATGAGTAGACATCTAATACCTTTGTCCAATAGCATTAAAAAATTCTTTTGCATTATTGGTCTCTAGTTAAACCACTCAACGGATAATCAATAATAATCTTTTTCATGGCTAAAATACTAAGTCTATTAGACTTTTTCCATTCAGCATACCACTTCTTTTCAGCTACAGTACTCTCTTCAATAGGCTTGGGTGGTTCATCAACATGAAGGGACATATCATTATCAACTACACCCAAAGCAAATTCTATATTGAACTTTCATCTATTAAAGTTGCTTCCAGCCAGGATTTTTATGGTGACATTATTATTGTTCACTGTAATATTAATTGTTTACAAGAAAAACCAATGTAACAAATTAGCTTTATGGACAATAAAATAATCAATAGCTTTAAACCAAATAAGCTATTTGGATTCTAGGTGCATCACCATTATCTCCCCTTTGAGCAAAGAAAATAGCATGTTATTAGAATCCTATTAGCATAAGTAACCATATAAGGACTAATAGAATTAAAAGCAAATTTCCCCTTTGAGCAGATATATACATTCCAAATCACAGTTCATTTCTTACAAAACAAGAAAATACATGTAATTAAATAAAAACAACCACCTTTGGGTGTATTAAATCTACTCATAACTGATGTATTTCTCAATTAACCTTATGTTATCATCAATTTTAATACGTATAATAATTCCTTTGGGAAATATTATACGAATTAAAACTAAAATCACATATCATAACCGAATAGAGAATTTTACAAGTTTCAATGAATACACTACTTTGGCAATGAAATATTCTGACAACTCACAAAATTATCCTATGATATGAAAAACTTGTCCAAATTAAGATTTCATGATATACAAAACCTTTGACAATTTTTAATCACTAAATATTACATCAAAATTCAGTGAACAACCATTCATATAAAAAATATAGATACAAACAGTATGAATTTATAACAGGTGAACTCAAAATAAAGTTAGGAAGGCCAAAAACACACCCAAGGATCAAAAGGATTAAGCATATGGGCCTCACGAGCTACTAAAACCTTCGCACATATAAAACATAACTAACACTCATCGCCACATGTCGAAAAATAGATACACGTGCCTCTATGTGCTGTAAATAGTATTGCATCCACTTGTATGTGCCACTCACGATCAAAAGGAAGTGCATCATGCCTGCCACGTGTATGAGATGCTCTCATATACTCTAAGACGCACCGCCATGCACCGTCAATGTGGCTGTTGTCCGATCAAACAATGATCATTGATCAGTCAAACTTGGTCATCTAACCTAGCAAGCATTGACTATTGAGTGGTCAAACATTGACCATTTACCGATCAAACATTGACCATTGATTGATCAAATTGCCATGTCAGATTAAACTTAGGTTTGATTTGAATAGATTGGGCCGAATAATTTGGGTTGGATTATTTCTAATTGGGTTAAACATATATTAAATATGGGCCAAAACAAAACATTTTCTAGTTGGGCTGGGTTAAAGTGGCAAAAGCATGGGTTTAATTCAAGGGCTGAACTCTATAAGAGATGGGCTTAACCTTTTGCAAAATTGGACTTAACAAAATTCATTTCAATAGCCACCATTTAATTCAAACATATTATTTCATCTAACCAATGCAACTTTTCATACTCCAACACAACTTTCCAGCATAATTGCGTAAAACAAAATTCAACCTACACAAATAGAATTCAACACATCCTTTCATCGTGAGCCTGCATAAACAAATGGAATTTTCAACAGTTTCACAAGAAAATAAATCTTAATAATTCCCAGGCATCAACAGCAGCATAATTAAATCATTAATTATGCCTTACATTTCAAGAAAACGCAATATAATTGATTTATTTCAGCACTTTCTTTCTGTTGGTTTCCAAACCATAATAGATTAAAGAATATCAATTATTGAGATAATCAAATACTTAATACAAAAATACAGATTCTATGATGGTATGTGTTTGCTCTAATACCAAATGCTGGAATAAATTCAATCATCAACATATAAATTCAAATCCAACATACATATTCAATTCACATTCAATTATAGAATACTGTAAAAATAATTTTTGAATATTTAGACATACCTATTTGTATCATAGTTGTTATTGAATTGAAACCATTTAAAGAAGACTAATTTATCAATCTTTAGAGGCTATGTCTTCCTGTTTCTGAGTACCTAGAGATCAATAGATTTAATGAAAATAATATTGTCGAGAATTGTATTGAAACATGAGACCTAATCCTATATATATAATAAGTTTATTAGAGACCCTTCTATTAAAAGTCCAATAAACTATTTATAAGCTCACACCATTTATATCGCCTAAATTATTATAATATGAAGTGTAATGGGCTTTATACAAAATTGATCACATAAGTCTACTCAAAATATTTACTAGACCACAATTCATCCATGTTTTTCAAAAAAATAAAACAAAACAAATAATAATTAATATTAGCCCATAAAATAATCTTACGTACAAAACTTAAAACTCAAAGATAGCACAATAACAACAAGTAGCACAATGAAACAAACCAAAAGTCACATTCTCTTGAAAGCTTATCAAAGTTCCTACAAAATAGAATTTAAAACAACGTTCCAAGCTAAAATGCCCTATACAAAAGGAAACAACAAGGCCAATCAAGTTGTTGAATAACCAAGAAACAAACAAAACAAAAAACAAGTAATTTTTGGGAGCAAAGGCAAGAAACTCAATTAGAGAAGAAACAGTCACACCAAAAGACCAAACAAATCAAATAACATGCAAGGAGTAGTTTGTCAGGCCCTAAAAGGGCATAGAACCAAGAATCATGTACTTAGAGCATCATAACACCACACCTTAACTCAATAGCCACCAAGAGCATAACCTTACTTAAAAAATTACAGTGGTAATACCAATCTAAAGAGTAAATCAACTAAAATCGAGAGACAAAAAACCAAGCACTAGAGACCAGGAAACATGCCATGCAAAGCCAAATTAAAGGCAAGCACCAAGAAAGGATCACCAAGAAAACAACATAGAGTTTCCCTTCTTATAGTTAGCTAAGTAAGAAATATGGTAGTCGATCAACTCTTTATGGACATAGCATATTTTAAAACTTGGGAAACTCATTAGATCACAACCGCGAATCAGTTTAGCTAATAATGAAAAAGTGTAAATACAAACCTTTAAGTTCATAACAATTTCCTAAAGGAAGACAAGCCTAGGACCAATATTTGTAAACACTCAAAACCAAACTGTTTTCCACCTAGATAGATCATACAAAATAGCCAAACTGCCTACCAACTCAACAATACAAACTAGTCTTCACTTTATAAACCTATAAAACAAGAAAAATAGTTACCGTAAAAAACTCCTCCATCTCTTCCACCACTTAGCAAAACTCATCTCCTTTTATCATAAATACAATTCAACAATCCCTAATTATGAATGATAATATCATCTTTTCTATTGAATTTCACCTTAGAGAAATTCAAAGCTCTTTACCTAACCATATTCTTAGTAGCCTTGACCAAACACCTAGTCTCGATTCTCTCATTAGAGAAAATTATCTTGTTTCTTTCCACCCAAATATTGAAGATTATAGATCCCAAACTCATTATTTCCATTCTATGTTTTAAGCTATTAGATTTCCAACTGGTAGACAATAAATCTACATAATCCTTCCTTGACATTATATCGTACTCCAAACCACTCCAATTAAGAACCTTTCTCTATATCTTTAAGGTTATGCTACTTGAGAAGAGAAGATGATTTAAGTTCTCATTAGAGTTCTCACAAAAGCAACAATCCCTACCATTGGACAACCCATGTCTCATCACCTTGCACTTAGTTTGGAGCCTCCCTTTAATCGCCATAAATGAGACAATAGAATGTGTAGGAATATAAATCTTGGACCACACTAGCTTTTGCCGAGGAACTATAAGATACTTGGTTCTCATAATGTTCCAAGCCAATTGGACATAAAATATACCGTATCTATTAGCCTTCTATCTCACATTATCCTTTTCTCCTAAAAGTCTAGGAGGAAGATTGTTTTTAACACAAGTTATCCAGATATAGATCTTTTGCATCTCTGATTATGTGTGTTCATTGCCCTATTCTCATTATGTTAACATATGCCTTGAAAATGTCTTTTGATAATGGCATGAGGTGATTATTTACTTTGGTTTAGTCATATATGTGTTTACATGGTCCATAGATTGATTATCTTGCTGTCAGTCAATATTCTTATTTGTCCTCCTCCATTATGTTAATAAAGGCCCTGAATATGTCTTGGATAATAGTAGTACAACTATTTGTCCTTTGTTAATTGTGTGTTCTGCGTTGTGATGGGTGTAACCATGAAAATGAACATTATTTATTTCAGTTATTGCCTACATTCCGCTTTTCCATTAACTGTCTGTTATGTCGACCCAAGGACGCTCATGGCTCGGTGCGTAGGCGACTGTAGTTATGGTCATCCGCATGTCAACAACAGCCATCCACTGATGGGTTGTCTACGTTTCAGCCCATGACTTAATACTGTGATTATGTTTTCATCGTTCAATATTGGCATGTGAAACCTCTTATTTCGTTAATTGCGAATGATCCGCATTGTCATTTATTACATTGAATGAGTGAGACAGTCGTGAAAATGTACTATGTTTGCCCCTGTTCCTTTATATCTTCTATGAATTGATGCACAAATAAGATGACAGGAAAGCGGACGAGGTGGATCACCTGTGGACGAGTCTGAATGACGCTTGTCTGCCAGTGATCCTAAAAAAGGGAGATAAATATATTACATTTGTTTTTATCCTTTTAAATATTCTTTAACTTATAAATTTCAAATATCCCCATTTGACTATTCGTTGTTTTGCAAATGACATTTTAGACTTATTTAGGGTTTATGTGATTTATTTTTATTAGATTTAAAGGTGAATGCACTTTGTTTTTTTTGTTTTGTTTATTATTATTATTGCTTTAAATGTTTGTTAAATTTTTGTATCACATTGCATGCTAATGAAATTGGGAATCTAATCAAATTCAGTAAATACCGTTAAAACGAACCACATGAGTGGAGGTTGACCCTTAGACCGGGTAACGTGAATGTTTAACACTTTTGCATGTTGTACCTAACTCACTAAACTTACTTATTAGGTAAGTGTAGATGGTTTGATCGTTTATAAAAAATCCACAAAATTGTTCATCTTCATCGATGCATCTTTTTTCAAGGCAATCCCTAGTTAACAACTCTATTTCAAAAAACTTGGTGACGAGCCAAAAATTCGATCATGTGCATTCTCTTGGTCACATCTATGGTGACCAAACAAAAGTGGCAAAGTTCAACACCTGACTTAGCGAGGCAAAAACCGTTGTCACAATATAATGAAAGTTCTTGTACAATAAAATTTATTATATTTATAGTGATTGATTCCAATTGAACTCATAATACTCTATGTGATCTCGAGATACTTAATATATAATTTAAATATAATCAAATATAATGTGTCTACCCCTTGATTAATCAAAATTATACTAATCATATTACATTTTATTTTAGGCCAAATGACTTATTTCAAACCAATGTTTACTGAACTAAAAAAATTTCACCCGATAACTTTGAAAAAACTAAGTTCCCACCCGCTTTTAAACTTTTTGTTAAATTTTTATAAAATTATTTAAAAAACAAAGATACCCTCAAATTAAATAATATTTTATTTTTAAAATTTTATTAAATAATTTTATTTTTATTTATATTAATTAAAAATAAAAAATTTATAACTATACATGTAATTATGGTTTAATGATAAATAATTATATATTTAGATTAAATTACAGCTTCTTTATTTTAGGGGGCTTTTGAAATTGAAAAAATATTGGGGTGTTTTTTATTTATTTTGAAAAAATTTAAATTGTTTTTTGAAATTTAGAAAAAAAATTAAAATGTTTTTTAAGTTTATAAATTTCAATATTACACCTCAATAGTTTCAAAAATGATAATTATATCTAAACAACACAAAAAATTAGAAAATATAAATATCTTATTACAAACTATTAAAATTATAATATATTTTTAAAATATATGTATAAATAG
>JAJEJH010000674.1:114312-179503 GCA_026122585.1 Anacardium occidentale | reverse complement strand
GAATGGTTAACCCACATGGCCAGGATGCCGAATCCCTGTATTACCCAGTCTGATCAGCACAGCAGGTACCCGAGGGTACAGAGAGAGGTATTCAGATGCATGCATCTAGTTTTCAGTTAGTATGACATGACATACACATCATGACGTGCATACATATGATATTAATAAATGAATGAGATCCAGACGAACAGTTTCCAGATTCTAGCAAGCGCATAGATGTATGATTAAGGTCAAGGCCCAGGTATGTGTTTGTTTATATGATTGTTCGTGCTTGCTTGGGTATTGAGGGAAGTAAGGAGTGCTTACTGGGTGATCTTTATCACTCATCCCCCTCCTTCTTCCAGTTTTGCAGGTGTTCGTGCTGGGTTCGAGGAGCGGTTGGATCGAGGCTGACGGAGAGGGCACGCACACACATTTCGATCAGCATGTATATCAGTTTTGGACCTGTGTGGTCGTTTATATGTATCTTTTGTATGTTTCAGATGTATCTGAACTGTATGTATGTTTGTATATGATATAGGCCAGTGGGCCCATTGTACAGAACAGATATTGTATATATTTCTGTGATGATGTATATTCAGATGAGCTTCCGCGTGTGCAGAAATGTAAAGCATTGGACAGTTTCAGTTATTTTATTTTTTCGTAGGATTCCCGTCGCGGGTACCCAGATTTTCAGATGATTAATAAAAAGCTCCCCAGATATTGTTATTATTCGGCAGCAGGGGTACTCGTGGCGGCGGATCCTACATTTGTTGGTATCAGAGCAAAAGTTGTAAGTGTGTGGTGCTTTTCTCTCCTTCACAGCCGTCGTCCAGACCCTCCTCACAGCACAGGCAGGTAATTATTTTCCAGCTTTGATTGTGATATGTGATTCTAACCCCAGTTTGTTGTGATATTATAGACAGAGAGGAGTATGTCCCTAGATGTCTAGATGAGACAGACAGTAGTTCACCCGCCCATCCTATGAGTGTTAGTGATAGGCGGCGATCTCAGAGTACCTCCCATGTGTCGATGAGACCTGAGCAGTTGAGAGAGATGATTGGGGATGTAGTTAGAGAAAGCCTCCAGCAAGCTGGAGTGGGTAATGTTACAGAGCCAGACAGAGTTACTCCTCCTCAGTTTGAGAGTCATCAGATTCCGAGGAGAAGACATTCCCAGTCACAGCATCAGTCGCATCCGTAGTATCGGCGACAGTATCAGTATCAGTCGCAGCCTCAGTCAGTTAGAGAGAGGCATCAGTATCCAGCTGGTTATGCAGATTCCAGTCAGAGTATGAGTACAGATACAGTGGGTACTGGTTCTTCAGGTAGACTTCATCCGATCTACCATCTGCCAGGGCCGTATCAGCCAGTCAAATTCAGTGGATCCAGAGATCCAGCAGTGGCAGAGGACTGGAAAGAGTCGGTAGAGAGTGTTATGGGTCTCTACACGTTATCAGAGAAAGAGAAAGTCAGATATGCAGTGTTCCATCTCAAGGGTGATGCTAAGGTCTGGTGGAGTCTAGCCAAGGCTTCCATCGGTCAGGAGCAGATGACATGGGCGAGATTCAGACAGCTTTTTGATGCCGAGTATAGGAGTTTGGAGGTAATTTATGCCAGGGCCCAGGAGTTTATTGATTTGGCTCAGGGGTCGAGTTCAGTTAAGGAGTATGCTACCAGGTTCAATGCATTAGCGAGATTTGTCCCGAGTTTGGCAGGGACAGAGTTGGGCCGAGTTCAGAAATTTATCCATGGTTTGCATCCTGCGATCTACAAGGATGTTATGACAGGTCCAGAGCCTCCCCAGAGATTCAGTGATGCCTTGGGGAGAGCGCTTAGATTCGAGGCCGGTTTATAGAAGATGGGTGCTTTGAGCAGTGTACCTGAGAGAGGTCAGAGATCAGATGACAGAGATAAGGGTAAGAGGCCGATGTCAGCCAAGAGATCTGCCAGAGGTTTTCAGAGTCAGAGGCAGAGAGTTGCACCCCAGCCACCACAGTGTACCAGATGTGGCAGACGCCACCTAGAGGATTGTATGGCAGGTCAGATCGTATGTTACTGGTGCCATCAGTCAGGGCATATGATGGCAGCGTGTCCAGCTAGATTTGGGACTGGCACTGGAGCGAGAGCAGAGAGAGGTGGCGTCGGTCAGTTTAGAGGCCGAGGTGATCCACCCAGAGGCGGAGTTAGAGCTGATAGAGGTGGAGCTGATGTTCCCAGAGCCGGTGATAGAGCACCTGAGGGAGGTGTTGGTCCTTCCGGAGTTGGCGGAGGCAGAGCCAGAGTCTATGCAGTTCGCCAGGAGCAGGCTGAGGCGATTCCCCATGCAGTTACCGGTCAGTTACTTTATTTTGGTACTCCTTTATTTGTGCTTGTTGATTGTGGAGCCACGCACAGTTTTGTGTCATGGAGTGTAGTGGAGAGATTAGGGGTTGACCCTACTGTGGCCAGTAGGAGTATCCATGTGGAGATGCCAGATGAGGGATTTGTGGTGAGTGACAAAGTTCTCCTAGATCAGGAGATCGAGGTCATGGGTAGACAGATAGTGATTGATTTGATTCTGCTGGAGTTAGCAGACTTTGATATAATATTAGGGATGGATTTTCTGGGTAGATATGGAGCTGAGATAGATTGTGGAAGGAAGAAAGTGAGATTCCACATAGGCCCTGATCAGTTTGTGTTTGGTGAGGGCAGAGTTGACAGTCTGATGATCTCCAGTATTCAGGCAGGCAGATTGTTGAGACAGGGTTGTGTTGGATACTTGGCCAATGTTGTGTGTAGCAGTTCAGTGGGTCCGAGTATCGAGGGGGTGCCAGTGGTCAGAGAGTTTCCTGATGTGTTTCCAGAGGAGTTGTCAGGGTTACCTCCAGACAGAGAGTTGGAGTTTAGTGTTGAGCTTCTTCTGGGTACGGCTCCAGTTTCTAAGGCCCCGTACCGGATGGCTCCAGTCGAGTTTCAGGAGTTGAAGAAGCAGCTTCAGGAGCTAACAGATAAGCGGTTTATCAGGCCGAGTTGTTTGCCTTGGAGAGCTCCGATTTTGTTTGTTAAGAAGAGGGATGGGTCGATGAGGATGTGTATCGACTACAGGGAGCTGAACAGAGTAACAGTGAAGAACAAGTATCCCCTGCCCAGGATTGACGATTTGTTCGATCAGTTGAGAGGTGTAGCTGTGTTTTCCAAGATTGATTTGAGATCTGGGTACTATCAGGTCAGAGTGACAGATAGAGATGTTCTCAAGACAGCCTTCAGGACCAGATACGAGCATTATGAGTTCGTAGTGATGCCGTTTGGGTTGACTAATGCCCCAGCGATCTTTATGGATCTGATGAACCGGGTGTTTCATGACTGCTTAGACCGGTTCGTGGTGGTTTTCATTGATGACATTCTGGTGTATTCCAAGAGTATGGTAGAGCATGAGCAGCATCTCAGATATGTACTTCAGAGGCTGAGAGACAGACAGTTGTATGCCAAGTTTTCCAAGTGTGAGTTCTGGCTTGACAGAGTAGCATTTCTGGGTCACGTGGTATCAGCAGACGGTATTTCAGTGGATCCCAGTAAAGTAGAGGCAATATTGAGTTGGCCAAGGTCGAAGACAGTACGGGAGATCAGGAGTTTCCTTGGATTGGCAGGTTACTACAGGAGATTCATTGAGGGATTCTCTAGTCTAGTAAGGCCTCTCACTGCCTTGACTAGGAAAGAGGTTCCATTTGTTTGGTCAGATGAGTGCGAGGCACGATTCCAGGAGCTCAAGCAGAGATTGACTAGTGCTCCAGTGTTGGCACTACCTCAGGAGGGAGTTGAATTTGACATTTATACAGATGCTTCCCATCAGGGGATTGGGGCAGTGTTGATGCAGAATGACAGAGTGATTGCTTATGCCTCCAGACAGTTGAAAGATCATGAGATGAGATATCCCACTCATGATTTGGAGTTAGCTACAGTTGTGTTTGCTTTGAAGATCTAGAGACATTACTTATATGGAGTCAGGTGCAACATCTATTCAGACCATAAGAGTCTGAAATACTTCTTCACCCAGAGAGAGCTTAATATGAGACAGAGGAGATGGCTAGAGTTGGTGAAAGACTATAATGTTGATATCAGATATCACCCAGGGAGAGCCAATGTAGTGGTAGATGCCTTGAGTAGGCGAGTAGCCTTATCCAGTCTTTCAGTTCAGAGAGAGTTGCAGTATGAGATTGCTAGAGAGCAGATTGAGATTGTTACTGCGGGATTCTCCAGACTTCAGATCAGATTTTCTCTGTATGATGAGATCAGAGAGTGTCAGATGTCGATGAGTGGACTCAGAGTATGCTTCAGAGGATGTCAGAGAGGTCAGTACCAGACTTTGAGTTCCGAGATGGGATCTTGAGATTCAGAGGCAGAGTATGTGTGCCACAGAGTTCAGAGTTGAGACAGAGGATTTTGTCAGAGGTACACAGTACGGTGTATTCAGCACACCCAGACAGTACAAAGATGTATCAGGATCTCAAGAAGAGTTTCTGGTGGTCAGGCATAAAGAAGGACATAGCAGACTTTGTTTCCAGATGTCTGGTATGTCAGCAGGTTAAGGCAGAGCATCAGAGACCATCAGGTTTACTTCATCCTTTGAGTATTCCTGAGTGGAAATGGGAAGATATTTCTATGGATTTCATTTCTGGTCTTCCCAGAGTTCAGAGGGGATTTGATGGCATATGGGTGATTGTGGACAGACTGAGCAAGTCAGCTCATTTTCTGCCTATTAGACAGGGTATGTCTACGGATCAGTTGGGCAGGTTGTATATCAGAGAGGTGGTTAGACTTCATGGTGTTCCCAGGACTATAGTGTCAGATAGAGACTCCAGATTCCTGTCAGCTTTCTGGAGGTCATTGCAGAGAGCCTTGGGGACCAGATTACAGTTTAGTTCAGCCTACCATCCTCAGACAGATGGGCAGACTGAGAGAGTTAATAAGATTCTGGAGGATATGCTCAGAGCTTGTTGTATGGACTTCCAGACCGATTGGGCAGAATCGATTCCTCTCATGGAGTTCGCGTATAACAACAGTTATCAGGCGACTATCCAGATGGCTCCATTTGAGGCGTTGTACGATCGAAAGTGTAGATCTCCTCTTCATTGGGATGAGATTGGAGAGAGAGATTCTCTGGAGACAGTTGTGGGCCCAGAGTTAGTTCAGGGCATGATTGAGCAGATCCGGATCATCAGGCAAAGGATGAAACAGGCCCAGGATCGACAGAAGAGTTATGCAGACCTGAGACGCAGAGAGATTGAGTTTGCAGTAGGCGACAGAGTATTCCTGAGAGTTACTCCATACAGGCACGTTCTCAGATTTGGCAGAAAGGGGAAGTTGGCCCCTAGATTCATTGGTCCCTATGAGATACTTGAGAGAGTGGGGACAGTTGCCTACAGATTGGCTTTGCCAGCTAGCATGGACAAGATTCATAATGTGTTCCATGTGTCTCAGTTGAGGAAGTATGTGGGGGATCCTTCTTATGTGCTTCAGTTTTCAGAGGTTGAGTTGGCTGATGATTTGAGTTATCAGGAGCTGCCAGTACAGATTCTGGATTACAAGGTTAAGGTTCTCCGGAACAAGCAGATTCCTCTAGCGAAGGTCTTATGGCACAGTCAGAGAGTGGAGGAAGCCACTTGGGAGGTAGAGTTTGAGATCAGGGATAGGTTCCCAGAGTTATTCAGGTAAATTCCGGGGTCAAAATTTTTATAAGGGGGGAGGAAATGTAGCATCCTAGATCCGAAAGCCTTTTCAGTTAGAGTTTCGGGGTTAGAATTGAGATTCAGAGAGAGATTGGGAGTCTGGTTAAGTTCAGGGGTGAGTTGGTAAGTTTTCGGAGCCATGCGGCTTCCGTTGGAATCCTTTCGAAAGGATTCGATTAGGCGAGTGAGCGGGAAATGAATTAAGTTCATTTTCCCTGGTGCACGCCCGTGCGTGGCATGGTATTTAAGCGAGAGCCGAGAGAAATGTCATTTCTTTTCTCACCCAAGTTTCTTTTAGCCATTTTCTCTCTTCAATTTCAGCTCCTCCTGTTCCTAGAGAGGGAATCCAGCTGCAAGAAGCTCTCAATCCGATTAGAGAGCCAAGAGATTAGTGATTTCAAGCTTGATTTCAAAGCATTGAGAGAGGTAAGTGTTTCCTTACCTTTTCTTGAGTTTTCCCGGCTTGCTTTGTGCCTTTTGCTGCCATGGATGAATTATATGCATGTTGATGAATGTTTGGGATGCTTTTATGGCCTTGCATGTCGAGTTTGATGGCAAATTCTCACCTTTGAAGCGTGCATGTGTGTATGTATGGCTTTAGTGAGAGAAATAAGATGTTTGCATGGTAGATTCCATGATTGATGATGCATGTGCAGGTTGAGGCTTGAATTGTGTTAATTTGAATGTTGAGAACATGTACTTGAAGTGTGATTGTAATTGGATGTGTTTTGGTTGGCCATTTCATGCATTTTCCGAGCGGTGCTTTGTTGAAGAACCAGACGCACGACCGTGCGCCAGTATGGCACGGCCGTGAGCCTGTGTTTCTCCAGATGCACGCCCGGGTGCACGACTCATGCACGGCCAGAAAATGTACATGCACGCCCGTGTGTTCGTATACGCACGCCCGTGCGTAGGCATTTTCAGTGAAGATGAATAGTGAATTCCAGTAGCTTGCACGACCAGGCGCACGACCGGCGCACGGTCCCGTGCGTCATGGTGCACGCCCGTGCACGTTTCATGCACGCCCGTGCAACCGCAGAATTTCAGAAAAATAATTATTAAATGAGAAATTAAGTATGCGAATTCAGAATAAAGGCTAATTAGCTTCAGATAAGCATCAGATGAGCATGTAATCAGTTAATAAACTACATGTGCATATCATGACATGACATGTAGTTTCAGAGAGGATCAGGGGATCCGAATCCAACAGTATTCAGAACCCGATGTACGGGTAAGAGTATAGGGTGAATACGAGGGGGCATCTGTGGGAATCAGCCTTCTGACACCAGTCAGAACGCTCAACAGTATTTCAGATTCAGTCCCTGACGCCAGTCAGATGATCAGCAGTATTTCAGTATTACCATCTGACACTAGTCAGATTGGGCAGCAGTGATTATTCAGCAGCTTTCTAGCCAGTAGCTAGAATGGTTAACCTACATGGCCAGGATGCCGAATCCCTGTATTACCCAGTCTGATCAGCACAGCAGGTACCCGAGGGTACAGAGAGAGGTATTCAGATGCATGCATCTAGTTTTCAGTTAGTATGACATGACATACATATCATGACGTGCATACATATGATATTAATAAATGAATGAGATCCAGACGAACAGTTTTCAGATTCCAGCAAGCGCATAGATGTATGATTAGGGCCGAGGCCTAGGTATGTGTTTGTTTATATGATTGTTCGCGCTTGCTTGGGTATTGAGGGAGGTAAGGAGTGCTTACTGGGTGATCTTTATCACTCATCCCCCTCCTTCTTCCAGTTTTGCAGGTGTTCGTGCTGGGTTCGAGGAGCGGTTGGATCGAGGCTGACGGAGAGGGCACGCACACACATTTCGATCAGCATGTATATCAGTTTTGGACCTGTGTGGTCGTTTATATGTATCTTTTGTATGTTTCAGATGTATCTGAACTGTATGTATGTTTGTATATGATAAAGGCCAGTGGGCCCATTGTACAGAACAGATATTGTATATATTTCTGTGATGATGTATATTCAGATGAGCTTCCGCGTGTGCAGAAATGTAAAGCATTGAACAGTTTTAGTTATTTTATTTTTCCGTAGGATTCCCGTCGCGGGTACCCAGATTTTCAGATGATTAATAAAAAGCTCCCCAGATATTGTTATTATTCGGCAGCAGGGGTACTCGTGGCGGCGGGTCCTACATTCAAGCAGGTGTTGTCATACAAAGTAGGACACACACCCGTGTGCCTATAGGTGCACGCTCGTGTGCCTTTGCTTTTATAGGGACACACCCATGTGCATGATTTGATTTGCAGGAGACACGTCTGTGTGCTTGAAGGACACGGTCGTGTGCTTGTCTTTCTAGTAAAATACACAGCAGTTTCAGAAGCTTGTACGACTGACTGCACGGGCAACGCACGATCCCGTGTGTCTTCACACACGCCT
The DNA here is from genome assembly GCA_026122585.1 of Anacardium occidentale. Taxonomy (NCBI): domain Eukaryota; kingdom Viridiplantae; phylum Streptophyta; class Magnoliopsida; order Sapindales; family Anacardiaceae; genus Anacardium; species Anacardium occidentale. The sequence goes on along the minus strand of JAJEJH010000674.1, from coordinate 171,404 downwards.
GTGTGCACAATTCAATTTTCCAAGAAATATATTAAAATGAAGAATTAAGCATGGGAAACCAATTCTAAGGCCGTAAAGTAGTATATAAGAGTAAAATAAGATAAAATATGTTACATAAGCATTACATAGGATGACATGCCAAGGCATTAAAGGGATCAAGGAATCTAAAAGTATTAGTCATTCAGTATTCAAAACTCAATATCTGGGTTAGAGTTTTAGGTGAACTCGAGGGGGCATCTATGGGATTCTAGCCTTATGATTGCGATCAGATCATCTAGTTTTAGTATGTATGTGTATTAAGTTTTCTAGCATTTCGTTAGACTGTTCAGCCCACATGGTCAAGATGTCGAATCTCTGTATTCATCAGCTTGATCAGCACAGCAGGTATCTTCAGATATGTAGAGGTCCAGATGCATGCATATTCAGATGTAATTAGTATGACATTCATTTTATTACATTAAGCATTAATGCAATCAACAAAATAGAATCAACAAATATTTAAATTGTATGAGCAAGCAAATGTATGAGTAATTGGGCCAAGGCTAGGTATGTATATTGCTTTGTATGCTTGCTTGGGTTGAGGGAAGTAAGGATTGCTTACTAGGTGATTTTTATCACTCATTCCTTTCCTTTCTCCCTTTTTTTTCAGGTATGTTTAATGCTGGTGAGGAGCGGATGAATCATGGTTGACGGGAGAGGGCTCCATACTAGACTTCAGTTGGCTTGGTGGGATTTATTGTAAATTTTTATAAATAGTCAGTGTATTGTACAGAAACATATGTATATATATAAAGTGGTTTTTTGCCCACCATTGTATTTACAGTTTTCATCTTCCACATGTGTAAATTGTATAGCAACAGTTTTCTTTTCGTAGGATTTTCATTGTGTATATCGAGATTTTCAGATTATTAATAAAAGTAAAGAAAATATTCAGCAGCAGCGGTATGCGTGGCGACAGGTCCTACAGACTCTCACAAACACAAAACGTAAAAAACACTAAAACTAAGAATTGATGGAATTTGAAGTGAACAACTTGATTTAAGCCAAGCTCTAATACCACATGATACGAACTTGTTAGATGACTTGCTCTAGGAACTCGACCAATATGAACCCTAACCCATTCTCTCCAAGGAAAGTTTAAATTAAGTTCTAATTTAGATAAAACACATACAAACCTATATCTAATCCCTATAAAAGAAAGACAAACCTAGAATTATATGGAAGGAAAGACTTCATAATCTACTGTCTGAGGATAGGTTGATAAGTCAGATAAATTTTTTTTGCTACAAACTAAAAGTTTGATAAGAACACATAGCTGTTCAAAAAATTTGAAGAAAATTCTCTCTATATTATTTATTTATTGAAAAACTTGTTTTTGATTACATGTTTAATGTCTTAAATGGAAAATTAAGTTGTATTCTACTAAGAGTAAAACTTCCTAACCAAATTAGAAAGAATCAATCCTAATCTAAATTGGGAATTATAAGATTAATCCTACTAATATAGAAATTTAGAATAACAATCTAAGATAACAACCTAAAATATAATTGGACAAAATAAAAAATTACAATAGTAAATAGAATTAGGCTTATTTAATAAATATTTTTCCCAATTACAAATAAAAAAAGATTAACATAAACTAAAGTAAGCTCTAAGTTTTTTATAGCAAATTTATTGCTCGTTTCAGCCATGTTATAGGCCCAACTAGGTTTTGGTCTCTTTATAAGACTTGTAACCTTGAATCTGTAGATGAATCTAAGCTTTTGAGTTACTCAATTGAAATGCCTAAAGATGAAGGTATGGGCCAAAAACCATGACTAGTTTAGTTATGCGTGATTGGAATTCTACTCAAAGTTCTCTCCTAATTTCAAACTTCTAGACAACTGATTAAGACTTGGGTAACAAATGTAGGCCTTTATCTTAGCTTTCTAACTAGCTATAAATCATTTCAAATCAAGGTGTAGAACTCTAGATATGTCTAAATTAGTAAACTATGTCAAATATGAAAATACTTTGATCAGATCAAACTTACTAAAATTTACATATTTCGTAGAAGCTTTAAAAGAAAATATACAATTTACTAAAAAGCATTGTATATTATTATTTCATAATGGATTTTGAAACATAATATAAAACTGTACAAAATGTACATATGAGCTATGCATATCATATGAACAAAATATGGTATTATGTCAAAACATTTTTATGGGTGATAACCCAAACAAAAATATAACCTATCCATAGTCGTTTCATATCTTATCTCTGTAGCATAAACATAGCCTACGAAGAAAGAAAATTTAGGGAATGAGTGACATGTCACTCAGTAAGTATTTTTTATCTCTACCCTTATGTATGTTTTTATTCTTTAAGCATTAGTGTCTTATGATACTTCTTATCTTATTTCTAGTCTTATAGTCTTTACTTGACTTATTGCTTATTATATTATATTTTATCTTGATCATGTCATGTATGTCATGATATAAAATATGCTAAAGCTCATAACTTAGCCCGAAGGCTAGCCTTCTTAAAAGGCTTTTAAAAAAATCTCTATTGTGATCCGAAGACCTTATCATTAATTATACCTTAAAATCCCTTTTTTATATAAATCATATATAAAAGCTATTTCTTAAGACCTTTGTACTAATTTGACTGATAAATATAGGGATTCAACACTTTGATAATGTGAGTTCAACTATAAACTAATGTACGATCAGCACTTTCTCTAACGAGCGTGATCTTCAACCATGTCATCTCTTACAGATACTGGTTTCTTTTCTAATGAGTGTGCAAACTCATAGATACATTTTTGTATCTATCTTTAAAAAATATCCTAAATATTGGGCTTTATACTTAAAAATTTATACATGTAAATCTTTTGATCTTTTTAAAACTTTACTTTGGCATGTCATGTCATGTCATGTGATATTTATCATCCATTAAAGCTTATTATTATTTCCTTCTTATTAAGTTTTTTGTAAGCTATATAAATTTTCAATTCCTTATTCTATTATTTACATGTTGTACGGCCATGCAACTTTGGATCATATGATCATGTGCTACACACAATCATGACCCAATATTGTATAGTTTTGTAGAATTACATATACACATGACTATGATCATTTATTGTATGTTTGTGTCCCTAGTAAGGCAACATCACTTCTGCTTCAGTCATGTATACGCATAGACAATCGTGAGGGTGCAAAATATTATACATCTTATTGAATGCATTATCACGCATTATGCTCTACTTCTGTAAAGTCTTGATCAACAGCCAAGGAACTATGTATAACCCCACTCAAAACAATCAAACTCATTCAATCAATAATATATAATCAACATAATTACTTTACATATAGTATTATTATCTACTAACATCAATTTCAGCATCAATCTCATCCAAAACCCTTAAATCATCACATTAAAACATACACATACTAACATGTTTCTATGCCACAAAACATCATTCAATCTTTATCTATCACATAAAATCATCAATTTCCATGTTATTTAATCATAAAACATGCTTCAAACCTCATCACATCACGAAGAGTAGAAAATCACATGCTAAGAAAATAAGGGAAGAAGGTAAGAAACACTTACCTCTAAGCTTGTAGATGCTCAATCTATCTCTAGCTTATGCTCAAATCTTAGCTCAAGTTCCAACTCGTGGTTGGTCTCTCTCAACTCTTTGGTGAGAGTTCTTTGAATAAGTATGAAATTAGGGTGAAGAAATGTTTAGAAAAACAAGAAAATTTGTTTTATATAGCTACACCAAAATTAGGCACACACACGGTTGTACGTGACAAAAATTGTAAATTTATGTGCCTTCTTATGGTATACATGTGGCAATCTCTCAATATGACACATGCACATGCCATACAAAGACCCTAAATAACTATTTTAACCCTAAACACTCTTAACTCAATTTTTTTCATCATAAAATCTCATTTTCTCATTGATTTTCTGCCTAAAATGATTATTCTAACCTCAAATTGTTACATCATGATGCGGTGAATTGCTTACATTTGTAAAATCGTATTTATAGTGATGCATTTGATGACATCACTCCTAGCATAAGGTGGTTTAACATATTTCAAATCAAATGACTACATATCAAGTTATGAGGATTGATCTATAAATATAGGTAACACCATTTATATGAGATCCTTATAATTGGATTTATTTAGTGAACATAATCATCAAATCATACACCCATGTGTGGGATCTGACTATAAGTAATAGACTTCGACGCGTGCAAACCATCATCACCTTTCGATGGAATTATTTAGACTATGATAATCCTAATATCATCATTTGTGTTCAAGGTTTATAATAATATTAGAATTATAGACTATTCTAGTATGATCACTAATGAATGCATATAGAAAACACAATCAATTATTTGATTATATTATTTCAGCTTTACCACACTAAAAACATAGTATTTGTTTTAAAGAACAATATAACTTAAATATCTTGTATTGTTAATATAAAAAATATCATTATAAATTATAATAATACACAAATAATATAATTATAATTTATAATTATATTTTTTATATTAATAATATGATTAATATATAGTGAACACAGTAATTATAAGACACTTACCCTAATCTGATCCGAGTAAAATCTCTGGGGATACTACTTAAAAGGGAAGGAGTCATGCCATCTCTTTGCACAATTCGCATGAAGCCGACACTTTTTTCTTGCTCATATTGTCCTATCATTTCAACGGTTTTTCAATGTTGCTTTAAATTAAATTAAATTAAATTAAATTATCGAAGCTTTATGTAATAACATGCCCATCTCTTCTTTTATTTCAAACTTGCGATGATGCGGAATTATGTTTACGGACAAGTTCCAAGAATGAGCCCACAATTAATGATAAGCACCAAAGGTTTTGAATTATTTGGTTACTGACTATATAAAAGAAGATTAATACATTAAAAAGGTTTTTTTATTTTGGAGATGCTTTTAATTTCATCTCGATCTACGTTTATCGGTGATCTACTAACTACATAATTAATTTGAATACTATAAAACCACAGAATATATACAACCCAAGCAAAATCCTATTATAATAGATTTGTTGTTTTATTTTTCCTTATTTTGATTTATTTATTTATTTTAAGTTTGTTTTTGAAAAAATAAATTTGAGGATTTTAGATATTTAAAGGTTGTAAAGATCCACATTATCAAAATAATCACACCACCATTTTTAACATTAAAAATTATAACTTTTGAAGTGGAAGTTCAAAAAAAAAATTAATTGGTCACATGTAACTGCTCTTATCTTGTTCTCCTAATGCAGCAGATACTACATTCATTAATTACACAGTAATTTATCCCTCAATTATTGTATAATGGGAACGCTCTTGCATCGCAAGAGGCATAATTTAGCGGAAATAAAAATTCCACGTAGCCAGTAGAAAATGCCATGTGGGCGAATGTGATTGGGTACAATTAGGTGGGGATACCATTATGTTTAGCTAGACAGAAGTGGGGACACTGCTTTTAACTTAGCTGTTAAATCTGCCTGGTTGGCAGGTGTTCATATCGACACCCCCATGTGTTGCCTTACCAATTATAACCAATCCCCTCTCTCACCTACGCCCTTTCCTCACGCTCCTTTCTCATTCCTTCAGCTTTCCTTCTCCAATGCAACCTCGGCATATGCAAGAGCAAAACCCGTTCCCCTTTTCAACTAAATTATTATTGTCCAATAATTTCAACTTTTATTTATAAGAGTTCGAGAGTCAATCCCAGCCGTTGGCTGTGTCCCACATGTACGCCTGAACCCTAGCGGCACTAGCGTAGTCTGGAAATAAAACGATAGCGTTTCAAGGACAAATCCTCCTCACGCAATTGCAAGCGAATTAATCATCGAATGGGCGATAATCATTAACTTTCACTAAAAAAAAAAGAAGGTATGATAGATATTTATCTCTTACTAGATTTTCAATTTCATTTTTTTCCATAATAATAATATTTACGTAATTAGTTATATAATGTCTCCAAAGGATATAGGTTAAAAAATATACACATATTACCCGCCAGTAACAAAATCTGACGAGGTCGACTCAAGGACGTGGCGTAGAACGCCGTTGATTCTTCTTTGTCCAACTCAAAAGTATTCGATGGCTGCTGCTTGTATTTTAATCTTTTTCTCAGGAGACGGTATCGTTTTTGCCCTTCTAAGACCCGGAATCTCAGGAGGCGTCAGCGACCGTACAAGGGCAAAGTTAAGGCCTTTGAAAAACGGGTGCGTTTTGACGTCGGCAGCTCCACGTTTCGATCCAAGTCGATTATTAGGGTCCTTGATCAACAGTCCAGAAATCAAGTCCCGCGCGTGAAGCTCCAATGTCGAAGAAGGCACGTGGGTTGGGAACGTCAATGGCTTCTTCACTATGTTCCGCAGTGTATTTTCATTTGATGGATCAGCAAATGGTGTACGGCCATAAATCATCTCGTATATAAAAATGCCATAGGCCCACCAGTCAACAGCGTTTCCGTGGGACCCACCCGAGGCAACCTCAGGAGCAACGTACTCGTGGGTTCCGACGAACGAGCATGACCGGGCTGTGACCGGTTCGGCAACGAAGAGCCGGTTAAGGGTTAACGTTTGGACCTTTCTAGACCGGAATAGCCGGTTAAAGAAACAAGAGAAGCGCGTAGAAAGGTTACTAAAGTGCTGACGTGTGTAAGTTTGAGATTGTGGAGAAGCGGGGTCAGGAGAATAGGATGGAGATTCAACGGCTGGGATGGCGTCTGAGCACAAAGACAGGTCAAAATCTGAAAGCATGATGTGACCATCCGATCTAACTAAAACATTTTCGGGTTTCAAGTCTCTGTAGATTATTCCCAGCATGTGAAGGTACTCAAGAGCGACCAGAACTTCCGCAGCATAAAACCTGAATAAAAAAATATTACCGAATTAACTTTAATTATCTTAGCAACCAAACAGTTAAGAAATTGAAAACTACAACGAAATCTCATCTCAGAGAAAATCTTCTGATTTCTTACACAATGAGGCAAGTTCAAACCAAGAAGCAAACTAAAACAGAAAAACTATATTGACCTAAAAAGGAAAATTATCAAGTAAGGGAAATTTGCGGCTAAGTCAGTCGATATTGAGAGAAAAAAAATCTGAAAATGATGCTTAACGACCCAGTTAATGACCGAAATGATGTATAAAATAAAGTTTACAAATTTCATATACATACATACATACATATATATATATATTCATTGAAGAAAACGTTGCAGGGCCAGAGCAGACAAGATAAGAACTATACAGTGATTGTTACACAAGAAAACAAAACACCCAGAATCAAAAAATTTCCATAAATAATTTTAATAATACAAAACTTGAAAAAGTTGCAGTTTTATTTATTTCCGATAGGAAGAAATCTGCAGAAATTAACATAACAACGTAATAAAGATTAAATGAAGTACCTTGCAGAAGTCAAAGAGAATCTTTTGTGAGGCTGTTTATGTCGAAGGGTATGCAAGTCACCACCGGAACAAAACTCCATGACAATACAAGAGAAATGGGAGGCTTCAAATTCAGCGTAAAGACTAGGCAGGAATGGATGGTCTAACATTTTCAAGATCTTCTTCTCCATTTCAGCTCTATGAACTTTTTTCTTCATAGCCAATGTCTCTTTATTCACCACCTTCATCGCATACAAACACTGCTCATCATCTCCACCAATAATCTTAGAGTGGTTGAGACGGCAGAGATAGACTGTTCCTATATCTCCTGCCCCGATGCGGCGGAGCAGAGCGAAATCCCGGAAAGTGAGGCCGGCTTTTCGGGCAGAAGTCGCTGAACGGATTACTGAGTAAGCGAAGTCTGAAGAACGGTGAGGCTTGAGTGTTAGGTTATCTGGGGACAATTTAGAATTAGAAGTTAAGAGTTCGAAAGATAGACGACTAAAACTACCGCAGCTTTCATTGCTCATCGAGCTTGAATTTGTTGTTGCATCAATATCTGATGAGTCTATTACCATTTTACTTCTCTCTTTAACACAGAGAGAGACAAAAAAAAAGTCAAAATGTTAAGAAAAAACAACAAGGACTCAATGGGATTGAGAAAAGAAATTTATGTTGAACTTTATTCTAGAACGTATAAAAAAGGAATTGATGCTTGAAATGGGAGGAATGGATATATGCAGAAAGGAGTTTGAAGTCAAAACAGCTGTGTAAAATGAAAACAAAAGTGCAGGTAGTTGAAGTTGAAGGTGGGCATTAAAAGAGATGATGGAGATGAAAGGGGGTTTGAATGGACATTTTGAAAGAAGCAAGCTTTGAGAGAGCGTGGACCTAAAAATTAGGGTTTCCTGAAGAAAAACCAGTCCGTACGCTCAGCCAGTGATGGGGAAGGGGGGAGAGAGAGAGAGAGAGGATACTGGAAATGAGATGGTAATGGTAGCTGACGGTATTAATGCCTGCTTCTACGAAGCTAATAAGACCAAGGACTAAACAGTCTTTTCACTTCAAAGTCAAATTCCACAGGAGAAATGGGAAATTTTCTTTTCCAGATTGTATATTTAATGATTTTTTTTTATTCCATTGTCACAGTATCTTCCTAATCGGATATTTAATTAAAGCTTCTGATTCACGTAAGTTTCTCCCTCTTAAACAAAGTATTGAAATTAAATCCCAAACTTACCCATTGTTTCGGAGGAACCTTACTGGAGTGGGACAGATAAAAAATTCAGGTTCAATGCTTGATATCAATTTTGACATTGAGGTTAAAATAGGAAATTAGAACTTAGGGTTTGGGTCAGAAAGAGATAAGAAAATACTTAAAAAGGTTAAAAATGTCATTTAAAAGGAGGAGATTAAAATAATGTAAACGTAGGTGATAGTATGGCATTGGGCCTCAGGGTACAGTAGCATTTATGGTGACGTAAGTTGGCGGTGGCACGTGCGGGGCAATGCATCACGTGTCTGAGATTTAATCTTTTGGAAAAATTAAAAAGCATTGGAATTCTCCAGCGGCAGGCGCGTGTGGTTTTACTGTTTTTGCAGGATTTGGTGAAGCTTTTTCTCTGTAAAATGCCGATAATGCTCCTCTGATGTAAAAGTAAAATAGCTTTTTCAATTAATTGTAATAATAATAATATATTTTGTCTATCCAAGTTCAATTTGGCACTTAAATCAAATCAAAATTAATAAAAACAATAGTTTAGTTTAAAATTAAACATTTTAAAACTCATAAATTTAACAAATTAATGTTCACTTATGTTCCTAAACTTGTTTTAAGTAAAATTTATTTTAAATTTATTCAAACTAAATTAATGACCGAAATAAAATTAATTCAACTGAAATCTATCTTTAAATACTATTTTTGACATGTTTGATTTTGATCAAAATATATATAGTTTTAAAATTTGAAATTTTATATGTTATTCCATGTGAATCAAAATATCACCATTTTATTTAAGAATATTAAATAAAATAATAATGTTATAAGGGTACCCACAATTAAATTACAATTATACTTCTATACCAATCTAACCTATTAATTTAGTTACTTATAATTGGCTAAATGACTATTTTCTATCAAAATTTATTTTGAGACAATAATTTTTCTTTCAAGTTTAAAAGTTCATTTTTCAAAACGCTCATTAATTCTACTGGGGTAAAAACTAATTGGTTTCACTATAAAATACCAATTTGTACTTCAAGTAAAATTACAAAATTACCACTAATACTTAGTACAAATATCACTGACTAATATGCTCTTATATTTTTAATTAAAATTATAAAAATATCACAAACAAATTTTAAATATTAATTATAATTCCATTACTTTATCATTTTTTTTCCTTATTTTACCCTCTTTTGGTTTCTCTTTCTCTTTACCATTTTCCTCGTCTCCACCACCATCATTGACGGAAGAAGAAATGGAAAAACCTTACCTAACTAAACGGTATGATGAGATGCATTCACATTCATCACCATTGGTTGTCAAATCTCAGTCTTTATCATCTTGGTCACCATGGTTATTAGTATCCTATTACATGTGATGTATATTCTATGATATGACAATATAAATGGAAAAAAAGTTATGTATCTAAAGGTGTATGAAAAATTGGTACGCCATGACGTGTTAGAATTAAACTTAATATTCTAGCAAGTGTACTAATATTAAGTAACATAATGAAAGTATTTATGGTTATTGAATCCACGAGATTGTGTCATTGAGTATCGAAATAACATTATCTCTAACCTTATCTAGATGATCAAATTCAATTTGAAAACTGATCTAAAACTAAACTAAACCATGAATAAAAGCAATTTAAACTAAAACTAAATGTAATTGAATCGATAGGATAAATATGATGAGAGAAAACGTGTGACATTTCAAAGTTAGAATGGTCTTTTCAAATTGAAAATTAAGGTTAAAAAAGAGACTTGATATTACGAGAAAGAGTTATGAAGGTTCAAGGCTAAAATAGTCATTTAGAAGCATGTGTGTGGTTTGTGTATGGATCTCTCTAGGAGACTTTTTCATGTATAACATAAGAAAATTAGAAATTTATGATTTCCATAGGAAGCATGACTGTGCACTTATGGTACACAAGATCGTGCATCCCAACAATGTCCACCGTTGTGTATAAATAGGAATATTCATTTGTTTCAGATTAAAATTCTCACCCAAATTTCTTCATCTTCCCAGAGAACCCTAACCCCAAGAAAGAAAGAGAGCAACCAGAAGTAGCTAATCAGACTAGAGAGTGAGTACTAGTTAATGAGAAAGAGAGAAGCCACAAGTTAGAGGTAAGTGATTCTTACCTTTTTGTTCCCCTATTTCATAGCATGTGTTGTTGCTTTGTTGGAGTTGGGATAATGTTTATAGCATGCTTTATGTTTGAATAACGTGATGATGTGAGAAATGATGAGACGAAAATGATATGTTGAAGTTTGATTGCTTGATAACATGATTAATACACATAGGTGTATAATGAGATTTGAAGTTATTGATGTCATTCTTATATGTAAAATGATGTGTTGTGCATGTATTGATGTTTAAATAAGTTGGATTTGTGACACAATTAAATTTGGCTTGGTTTTCAAAAATTCCAAATGCAATATTATAGAAGCAAAGCGAGACACACGATCGTATGCCCACAGGTGCATGACTGTACAGTCAGTCTTCTATGATATCACAATTGTATTGGTTGATCGTATGCATTTGAGAAGTATGGGAGCATGAATGTGCTTATAAAAGGTCATGGTTGTGTGTCTACGATGCTTTGTCTGGGACTGTGTAAGCAGGTCACAATCATATGTAGTTAGTTATCTGCAGGCCCGTGTAATACAAGAAATATAATTGTGTGCTCATGCATGACCATGTGTCTTGATTTGCACAATCGTGTAGCAAGCAAATTAATAGAGAATTACATAATATCACACAAAACGTCAAGAGTCCATTTTAGAATTCACAAAACACCATAAGAAAACAAAATAATAAGATAAACTACATGATAATCATTTCATGACATGATATGTCAAAACAGTATTTTCAAAAAAAGATTCAAGGATTCATATGCATGTTTTCAAAATAGAAAATATAATATTTCGAACATTATTTTAAAGGTGAATACGAAAGGACACTTGTGAGTTTACACACTCGTTAGAGAGGGAAACCAATGTCCATCAAAGAGGATGTAGTTAGCATGCCTAAGGGCCAATTTATACTTTTCAGCATGTACATGATTTCAGCATTCCACTTATCATGTCATACATAACATGAAATGATAATAAAACAAATATTATAAGATAAAGGCAAGATAAGCACAAAATACCAGACAATGCATAATATGAATAGAACAATGAGATACAAACCAAGAAAGCAGCATGAGAAGTCACGAAGGTAAAGTAAAATAGGAACTTGCTTATCAGTAGAGATAAAGATTACTTACTGGGTGATTTTTGTAATATCTCAGGGTTAGATTCGTCTTTTAGGCTTCTAATCTAGGGTTAGATTGAGATTGATGAGAATTATAGGGTTGTGAGAGAGTTTTGGGGTGAAATAGATGTTTTCTTAAGTTATATGGCTTTTGCATGGGTCCTGTTGAGAGGATTCGCATACAAGCGTGGGAAAATACTAGTAATGCATTTTTCCAGTCATGCATGCCTGTGGATGTTGAGGTCACGCCTGTGCGTGCGTTATGTTTTGGCCGCCCTGGTTTTAAGTTAAGTTTATCCGGTTCTAGCTCATTTTTCACCCAAAATTTCCAATTGATTTTCAAACACCAGCAACCCTAGGAGGGAAGATCAGCAACCAGGACTATCCAATCCAACTTGAGAGCATGTTTTGCTTGAGAGCAAAAGCATGTCAAGAGGTAGGTGTTGTAGCATCCCAGGTTAGAAAAATCTTTAGGGGTAGAGTTTTAGGGTTAGAAATAGAATTTAGGAATAGATTGGGAGTCTAGAAGAGTTCAAAGGTGAGCTAGTAAGTTTTCTAGAGCTGTGTGGCCTTCGTATGATACCTTTAGGGAGGTTTCAATCATGCAAAGCGCGGGAAATGAAATATATTCATTTTCCCTAGTGCACTCTCGTGCACCATGCCCTGCATACCCGTGCAGGTGGGATTAAAGAGAGAGAGACGGGAGATTTAGTTCATTTTCTCACCCATTTCAGTATTTTCCTTCTCTTGTTCAGTAGCTCCCAGCCCTAGACGTGAGATTCAGCTTCCAATGGCTCCCAATCCAGCAAGAGAGTAGAGAGAATAGTTTGAGTTTGAGATTTTCCAGCTTCAATGGCGAGAGGTAAGTGTTTCTTACTCTCTCCTTGTGTTCCCAGCTTGTTCGATATTGTTGGAAGCCTGTGTTTCCGTTTCAGCATGTTGTGTGATGTTGATATGCCATGATGATGATGATTTGATGATTATATGATAATTTCTACCCAGAATGCATGCTTGTCTCCTTTATGTGTGTGTTAGTGTGAGAAATCTTAGATTTCCATGGTGGAATGTGTTGGGAATGATGAATGGTGAAATTGATGCATGATATGTGTATATTGAAGTGCCTTGGATGTTTGATTTCAATTAATTTGATTTTGGTTGAGAATTGGATGGGTTCCTGCTCGTTCCAAGTGAGCCATGTATGTGCAGAATTGGACACACGACCGTGTGCCCGTAAGAGCACGCCCATGTGCCCTTGTTTCTGTAAGGACACGACCGTGTGCACGAAGTGCGTACGGCCTAGGAGTAGAGGACACGACCGTGTGTCCTGAGAGACACGGTCGTGTGTCCTTCCTTTGCGTGAATTAGCCAAAATTTTCTAGAATCTTACACTACCAGAAGCACGGCCTACGCACGGTCTCGTGTGTCTGGGCACACACCCGTGTGCCTTTGCCCAGCACGGCCATGTGTGTGCATGCACGCCCGTAAGTCTTCTTTGCACGCCCGTGCGTCAGCTTAATTTTTCAAAAATTTCAGAAAATGATTTATAAAAGTTTGGTAATTTCATCCAAAGGCTATTAATCACCAGATAAGCCAGAATTCAGATAAGAAATGATGCATATGCATATCATGACACAACATATAGCCTGAAAGAGGATCTAAGGATCTGAATTCAGTAGATTTCAGTATTCAAAACCTGATATACGGGTTACAGTTTTGGGTGAACTCGAGAGGGCATCTGTGGGACCCAACTTTCTGACACCAGTCAGACTGTTCAGCACAGTATTCAACTTTCTAGTCAGTAGCTAAAATGTTCAGCCCACTTGGTCGGGATGTCGAATCTCTGTGTTCATCAGTCTGATCAGGATAGTATGTACCTTCGAGTACACATAGATTATTCAGATACATGCATCATCAGTCATTTTTAGTTTCAGTTCAGCATGACATGACATTCACATCATGGCATGACTAATTAATAATGATAACCAGTAATCAGTTCAGTAATTAGATAATAGAATAAGCAGTAATCAGCGCCAGCAAGTGACTAGATGTATGAATAGGCTGAGGCCAGGTATGTATGCAATGTTTGTTGCTTGCTTGGCTGAGGGAAGTAAGGAATGCTTACTTGGTGATCTTTATCACTCATCCTTTTCCTTCTTCCTTCCTTTTCAGGTTTTGTTGCTACTGGCGAGGAGCGGGTGGACTGAGGCTTGCGAGAAAGGACCCCACACCCATTGTTCCAGTTTGTACGTTTTTTAGTTTTGGACCTGATGGGTCTTGTATGTAATTTGTATATATTCAGATGTAAATGTACTCAGATATAAAGGTCAATGTACAGAAACAATATATATATATATATATATATAAGAAAGGCCAGATTTGGCCCCATTTGTATTTCAATTTCAGTTTTAACTTCCGCATGCGAATGTAATTTAGCAGCAGGATTCCTTTTCGTAGGATTCCCGTCGCAGGTACCCAAATTTTCAGTTTATCAATAAAAGAACAGTATTACTCAACAGTAGGGGTACTCGTGGCGGCAGGTCCTACAGGTGTTTCTTACCTCTTTCCCTCTTTCTTTGATGTGTTTATGGTATGTTTTGGATGAGATTGGTTTGCTTCCAGCATGCTTGGGATGTTTTCCCTGCATGTTTGATGATTTGAGATGATGATGATTATGATTCGATACATATATATATGATATATATCAGAATATGTGTATATGTATGCTTTTGTAATAGGTTGGATGATTGGTTGTGCGATCAGAAGTTATGATCGATGAATCGTGTGTATATGAAGTGTTGTGTATGTGAGAATGGTTAATTTGAGTTTGATATGCCTTTTGGATGGGAATAAGCTTGATTCCTACTGGTCATGTTGATGCAGAATGTGATGCATGCCCGTGCACATGTAGCGCATGCCCGTGCATGCTACATTTTGGATAGTCACGGCCATGTTCACGTACCCGTGCATGATCTAGAATTGCAGGGTCACGACCGTGCATGTTCATGTCATGACTGTGCACCAAGAGAAAATGAGAAAATACAGAAAAATCATAGAACTTTGCACGACCACACGCATGACTGGCTCACGGTCCCGTGCAAGCGTATGCACGCCCATACGTATAGACACGCACGTCCGTCCATCAGGAAAAAGAGAAAATAAAGCATGAAATGAGAAATATGTACAGTGAAAGCTATATATTTGATAGAAAACAGTAAAATGAGCTCAGATAAGAATAAATGATGCATCATATACACAGCATAGCATGGCATGCCATACAGAGTTTTCAGAAATGGATCCAGGGATCCGAATTCATATTTTCAATAGAAAAACATTAATTTCAATGGTGAATATGAGGGGGCATCTGTGAGTTTCAGCACACTCGTTGCATCAGGAGCTATATGCGCATTATTAGTCCTATGTATTAACATATGTCATGGTACTCAGCTAGTAGATTATAGTTTTTCTGATCTGAAGATCAGATATAGTATATTATAGCGCGAGGTGTTCAGTTCAATTATAAGATTCAGAGGCATCACATGACCCATACAGTTTATGACACGTGTTTACATAGGAAACTCACATGGTCAGGGTGTCGAATCCCTGTATTCATCAATTTACATAGCATAGTAGGTATATTCGGGTACATAGTTTTCAGATACAGTTTTTAGATCAGCTTTATATATATTTTCAGATATGGGATCCTATGATCCAATAATAGTTTTTAGAAAGCTATTTTCAGTATACAGGCTCAGGCCTAGCTATGTTTTTAGTATGTCATTTTCACATGACATATACAGTAGCATATCATTTAGAGAATGATAAGTCAATAATGAAACAATAACTCAGTAAGAAATAGTATACATTCAGAATATGAAATAATCGTGTAATGACACACGAATAACAGAATCAGTAAATATTCTGAATATATGAAAAGCCACGTAATGATACGTGAACCTCAGAAAACAAATACGAGAATAGTAAAGTTATGAATAGTATAATGAAAAGCTAAGATTTAAGTGATTACACGTGGGGACCAGTTTGGTTTTCCTCCCGTGTATATGAATGTCTTCAAAATATGATGTTGTGGCATTCCTCTGAGGAGGAATGGTTTAGGGTCAGAGTTAGGAAACGCTTACTGGTTGAATATATCACTCACTCCTTACTTTCCTTTCTCTTGCAGGTTAGTATTTTGGGGGCTAAGAGGAGGAGATGACTACAGTCTAGAATCCATTTTGTTTTAATTTTGTAGCATATTTCGGTTTGCATGCTTTTCCAGTTTTCTTGTATGTGATTATACATGTTTTATCACACACTGATTTTGTAAATATTTTTCATGTTATATAATAAAATTTTGGGCATGTATATATAGATGTATACATTTGCACCACATATTTAATAGTTACAGCATTTCAGCTCAGCTTTAGGTATTTCTACTAGGTATTATTGGTGATATTTATTAGTTATTAAAATTATATTATTATTAATTTGTAGAAAAGCTGAAAACAGTAGTACCAGCGGGAGTGCCTATAATTTTTCACTCACTTTTCAAAATTTCTTTTTCTACAAGACAGTGATTTATGAGATAAGCTAAACCCTATATGGCTGAAAGTGGGATACCATTTTGAGTAGATGGCACAACTTTATGGCTTGCATGCCTATTATGATTTTCATATACGTATATTGTACAGTTGTATGTATATTATGTATAGTTTACCTACAAAATAAGAATATGTGATGTTTTCAACATGATATGTAGTATTTTTAATATATTATCATTATTTTCAAGTTTTAAGCTTTCGTGCACATATTTTCAGCTTAGTATCTATGGAACCTCTACCATATATTAATGAAGATCCTCTACAGCGGAAAAAAATATATAGTATTGAATATATAGACACACATACACACACACACACATATAATAATAATAAATATAGTATATACAATAATACATGGTAGGGTGGCTCCCTACAATTGGTGGTATCAAAGTATATCTCAACCATAAAAACATGTTTCCAAAATGCATGGATTTCTAACTTACATGAGCTTAGAGCCAGTGTATCCATCATAGCCAATGTTCATGGTTCCTTCATCTTAAGTATAATATAGTGTGTCTTAATCAAATCACAAGATTCTAACCCCTTTTATGTTTGTGATTTTTCTAGATATGAGGTCACATGTACTAAAATTTATTAAGGAGGAGATTAATGACTTCATGAGATCAATGAGTGTAAGCGATGAAAGGAAATCTCAGGACTCTTAAGTGTCTTTTTAGGCAGAGAATGTGAGACATTTTTTGAGAGATGATGAAAGAGGATTTCTAGCACATAAGAAGCTAAGGTATTCAAGATTCAGTAAAAGGTAAGTTGATGAGAGCTAAGGCCCATCAGGTGCTAGTGAGAGGAGAATACCTAGAGCTGGCCAAAGATAATTCTCGAATTCCAAAGATGGGTAAAGACCCAAGGTAGAGTTTAAAGACTCAGACAATAGGTACCAATAAATCAGAGAGGTTACATCCCATTTATAATCTACCAGAAGTTCATTAACCACTAAAGTTCAATCGGTCTAAAGATTTGATAGTGGTTGAAAAGTGGATAGAAGTTGTAAAGGATGTCATGGGGTTATTCACTATGACTGATTAGGAGAAATTCAAATATGTTATTTATATGCTCAAAAGAGATATAAGGGTATAGTGAAACATTGTAAAAACAACAATTGATGAGAAGAGTCTAACATGGGTTGAGTTCAAATGGTTATTTGATAAAGAGTATAAAAGTGTAAACATGGTTTTTGTCAGGGCCTAAGAATTTATTGAGTTGACCTAGAGATCGAGTACTATTAAGGAATATGTTACTCGATTCAATGTTTTAGTAAGATTTATTCTAAGTTTGGTTGGATTAGAGCTTGGTAGGGTGAAAAAGTTTATGCATGGTCTATATCTTACTACTGCTCGTGATGTGATAATAGGTACTACTCCTCCTCAAAGATTTAGTGATGCATTTGAACGTATTGAGATCCTAGGTGTGTCTTTCGTAAATAGGTGTGTTTATTATGTCAACTAACAGAGGTGGAAAAAGAGGCAAGAAGATGATTCAATAGAAGAAACCAGTTAAAGAGAGTAAAAAACAGAGAGTAGAGCTGCCAATATGTGTTAGGTATGGTTGAAGACATCCAAGGGAGTGTCTGGCTAGACAAAATGTTTGTTTTAGATGTTGTAAACCAAGGCATATACTTTCTAGTTACTCGATGAGGGGAGGCACTAGGCCATCTAGTAGAGGAGGTGATGGTCTTAGTAAAGGTGGAGCAAGTCCACTTGGAAGTAAGGTTGCTCTAGTTAGTAGAGGTAGTATGTGAGACCCACTACTATATATTACAGTAGACTAGGTTTTTTTTTCAACTATAATACCTCTTTAATATATAGTAGTAGATCTCACTCTGACTATTTATCTGAAAACACTATATATAAAAGCTTAAATAAAATATGTGGTGGTAAGCTAAAACCCACTGTACAGTATCCTAAATAAAACTCATGCTTTA
The DNA here is from genome assembly GCA_026122585.1 of Anacardium occidentale. NCBI lineage: Eukaryota > Viridiplantae > Streptophyta > Magnoliopsida > Sapindales > Anacardiaceae > Anacardium > Anacardium occidentale. The sequence goes on along the minus strand of JAJEJH010000674.1, from coordinate 152,938 downwards.
CTACATATATTAATAACAATATCTAAAAATATAATAGATATTGTACATCTTATATGTATGAGTAATACAAAAAATATGAGCCAACATGTTATCTATTGAAAAATAAATACATATATACTCACATACATACATAAAACTGAAAACATTAGGTGAAAACTTGTTCAAGTTATATCCCATTCTCTTGTCATCTTGTACTCTAAGCTTAATTTCCCAAACACTAACCTGCATGAAAGGAAACTAAGGGTAACAAGTGACAAATCACTCAGTAAGCATATTCTATCTTTACCCTCGAGTAGGCTCTAATCTAATCTATCACTGGCTAGCTGCTAAGCTGAAGAACTTAACCAAGTTCTTGACTAGCCTAATAACTTCTTCTACTCTAGCTCATCTCACTATTGAAACTCATTACTTAAAATCTGCTTCATACCTTGTCATAACTACATTGGTAAAAGATTTGAGTTATCAAGAGATGTTATTTCAAATTCTAGATCACAAAGTTAAGGTCCTCAAGAATAAAAAAATACCTTTAATAAAAGTATTATGGAAGAATTAAAGGCTAGAAGAGGTCACTTGGGAAGTAGAGTCTAAGATCTGAAAGAGATATCTAAAGTTATTTAAGTAAATTTTGGGGACAAAACTTTTATTAAAGAGGGAGAATGTAACATCTCAAGGCTATAATGGTCTTTATAGGCTGAAAATCAATGTTAAAAGAGAGATTTTATGTTAAGAAATAGATTTATAAGGGTTCAATGGTAAAATAGTCATTTAAAAGCATGTGTGTGGTATGTACATAGGTCTCTTTAGAAGATATTTCCATGCACAGCATGAGAAAATTAGAAATTTATGATTTCCATAGGGAAAATGACTGTGTCATTCTATATAAGCAAGATTATTCAATAATTTCATAATAAAATTCTCACCCAAATTTCTTCTTCTTCCTAGAGAATCCTAACCCTGTGAGAGAAAGAAAGCAGCTAGAAACAACTAATTATAATAGATAGTGAGTTTTAGTTAGTAAGAAAAAGAGAAGCCACAAGTTAGAGGAAAGTGATTCCTATTTCTTTTTTCCCTTGTTTCACAGCATATGTTCTTGCTTTGTTGGAGTGGGATGATGTCTATAGTGTGCTTTCTGTTTGAATAACATGACAATGAGAGAAATGATGACATGAAAATGATATGTTGAAGTTTGATTGCTTGATACCATGAATAATCCATATTTGTGTGTATAAATAGGTTCTGATGCATTTTTTAGTGAGATTTGATGTTATTGATGTCATTCTTATATGTAAAATGGTTTGTTGTGCATTTATGGATGTTTGAATAAGTTGGATTTGTGATATAGTTGAGGTTGGCTTCGTTTTTAGTAATTCTAGGTGTGATATTACAGAAGCAGAGCAAGATGCACGACTGTGTGCTTGCAGGTGCACGATCGTACAAGTAGGTCACATTTATATATAGTTAATTAACTGCAGATCTGTACAATGCAAGGAATATGACCATATGCTCATGCATGATCGTATGTCCTAACTTGCACGAGCGTGTGGCAAACAAAATCATAGAGAATTACAGAATATCACACAAAACATTAAGAGTCCATTTTAAAATCCACTAAACACTGGAATAAGACAAGATAATAAGATGTATTATATGATAAGCATTTCATGACATGACTTAACAAAAGAGTATTTTAAAAAAAGAATCTAACGATTCATATGTATAATTTTAGTGGTGGATACGAAGAGGTACTTGTGAGTTCTTACACTTGTTAGAGACGGAAACTAGCATCTATTAAAGAGAACATGGTCATTGACCAGACTTGTTAAAGAGAGCACTAGTTGTGCATCAGTGGAGTTTCAGTAGGATTGAACTCACATAGTCAAGATACCATACCCCTATATTCATCAGTCTGATCAACACAATGGTTATTTCTAGATACAATATTTTTAGATACAGTTTCTTTTAAATATATATATATATATAGCAGGATCATTCGGATGACAATTTATATCTTCAAAAAATGTTTTTAGAATGTAGGCCCAAGGGCAAATTTATACTTTTTCGCATATACATGATTTCAACATCCCACTAATCATGTCATACATAGCATAAAATGAGAATAAAGCAAGATTATGAGATAAAGGTATAATAAACACAATACCAAACGATGCACAACACGAACAAAAAAATGAGACACAAACTAAGAAAGCAGTGTTATAAATCACAAAAGTAGAGTAAAATAAGAACTTCCTTCTAGATAGAGATATGGATTATTTACTGGGTGCTTTTTCACTCATTTTTCAAAGTTTCTCTTCTTGCAGGTTAGTGATTTAGGAGTTAAGTTAAACCCAATGTGGCTAAGGGTAGGATAACATTTTGAGTAGATGGCATGACTTTGTAGCTCGCATGCGTATTATGGTTTTCATATACGTATATTGTACAATTGCATGTATATTTTGTACAGTTTACTTATAAAATGATAATGTGTGATATTTTCCACATTATATGTAATATTTTAGTATAATATCATTATTTTCATGTTTTAAGCTTCTGTGTGGATATTTTTAGTTTAGTATCTGTAGGACCTCTGCCATATATTTATAAAGATCCTTTATAGAGAAAAAAAATATTTAGTAATGAATACATATATATATACATACATAATAATAATAAATATAGTATGTATAGTAATATATAGATCAATTAAGCCACATGGGTTATAAAACACTTATTCTCAGAAATTACATCTACCAGATTTTCTAAATTATTAAGTATAGAATCTTAAGCATGTTGTTTCATCTATATTTGCATATATTTTTGCAAGATGTTTTTAGTATAATGATGAAAAACCTAACCTATAAAAGTATTTTTTTTGTTACGTTTTTAGTAAGTTATGAGCCAAGTAGAAGAGACATGTTCAAGCAAAAACTCAATGTATGTTTAAAGCCTTTCTTTCTCTTATAGTCTTGTTCCTTTTTAAAGAATTTTGTTATGCAGAAAGGTACTTTATGGCTTGACTAAGTAGATATACTTTACTTGGGAATTGATACTGTAATTAACTACTATAAGGCTTGACTTTCTAAATTTTATAGCACTTTTAATTAAAGTCATAATTAATATTATTATTTGAAATTCCTTCTTACCAAGGAGACGATGATACATAATGCCCTTAATAATTATCAATAAAAAAAATTTCTTATCAAAGGGATAATGATACATAACACCCTTGATAGTGAAGATCTGGAGAGACAATATTATGTAACATTTATAGTAGTTATCAGTTGAAAGTCCTTTTTATCATGGGAATGATGATACATAATGCCCTTGAGAGTAAGGTTGTAAAAGGACAACAATACATAACACCTCTAGCAGATACTAGTTGAAAATTTTTCTTATCAGGAGGTGACACATAACGCCCTAATAGTAAAGGTCTAAAGGGACAATAATACATAATGCCCCTAATAGATATTTGTGTTGCCTATATAACAAAGGGATGATGATATGTAATGCCCTTGTATGTGAGCCTTTATGGGAAAAATGATAAGTAATACCATTGTATATGAGGTTCTAGAAGGATGATGATATGTAACACCTATAGTTAGATTTAAATTGAATATGTTTGTGTTCAAGTTTGGGCTCAATTTGCTTAAAGACAAAATGATATGGTAATTAGTGAACATAAACACAAATATTTTAGGATTATAAACACATGCCCAAATATGAACGCAACATACGAATAATTTGTATGTCAAGCAAATGGCTCATATGCCAAAACCAAGGATGATGAATGTTTGTAGCATCTCAGGTTTTAGAAAGCCCTTAGGGGTAGAGTTTTGGGGTTAGAAATAGAATTCAGTGATAGATTGGGGGTCTAGAAGAGTTCAGGGGTGAGATGATAGTTTTCCAGAGCTGTGTGGCCTTCGTATGATGCCTTTAGGGAGGTTTTAATCATGCGAAGCGCGGGAAATGAATTTCCCTCATTTTCCCTTGATGCACTCCCGTGCATCATCCCTGCACGCCCGTGCAGGTGGGTAGAAAAAAGAGAGAGATGAGAGTTTATTATATTTTCTCGCCCATTTCAGATTTCTCTTCTTTGTGTTCAGCAGCTCACAGCCCTAGGCGTGAAATCCAGTTCCCAGCAGCTCCCAATCCAGCAAGAGATCAGAGAGATTAGCTTGAGTTTAAGTTTCCAGCAGCCATGTCAAGAGGTAAGTTTTCTCTTACTTCTTTCAGTGTTCCCAGCTTGTTTGATGATGTGTGGAAACGTTTGCCGGCGTTTCTAGCATGTGAGAACATGTGTGTATGTTTGCATGATGCTATGATGATGATAGAATGATTTGTTTTGATGATTTTCCCATCCAAACGCTTGCTTATTCAGTTGAGTGTGTGTTAGTGAGAGAAATCTCAGATTCGCATGGTGAATTGCTTGATGTTTGATGAATGATGAAATTGATGATGGGAATATGTATATTGAAGTGCCTTGGATGTGTATTCTTGATTAATTTGAGTTTGGATGAGTTTTGGGTTGGTTTCCAGCTGATTCAGACGGGCCATGTCTGAGCAAGACAAGGCGCACGGCCGTGTGCCCGCATGAGCACGCCCGTGTGCCCTTGTCTCTGCGATGGCACGGCCGTGTGCACGAAGTGCACACGGTCTGAGAAGCTGAGGACACGACCGTGTGTCCTGAGGGACACGGTCGTGTGTCCTCTATTTGCATGAAATGGGCAGAAATTTTCGAGAGCTGCACGGCCAGGCACACGATCGGGGCACAGTCCCGTGTGCCTGGGCACACGCCCGTGTGCTTGTGCTCAGCACGGTCGTGTGTGCGAGTACACGCCCGTGTGTTTGCTTGGCACGCCCGTGCTCCAGCATTCTTTTCCCAGAAATTTCAAAAATGATTTATTAAAGGTTCGGTAATCCATCCAAAGGCTAAATGACCTCAGAAAAATTCAGAATTCAGATAAGAACTACAACACATGCATCCATAGCACAGCATGTAGTCTGAAAGAGGATCCAGGGATCCGAATTTAGTAGTTTCAGCAGTCAGAACCCAATGTAGGGGTTTCAATTTTGGGGTGAACTCGATGGGGCATCCGTGGGACCCAGTATTCTGACACCAGTCAGTCTGCTCAGTATTTCAGTATATTCAGCTTTCTAGCCAGTAGCTAGAATGTTCAGCCCACTTGGCCAGGGTGCCGAATCCCTGTGTTCATCAGCCTGATCAGCACAGCAGGTACCTTTGGGTACATTTAGAGATCAGCATGCATGCATTTTCAGATTTCAGTTACCATGTCATGACATACATCTCTGAATTCAATTAATAATGAGAACAGTGAATCCAATATTCAATTTCAGTACCCGCAAGCGCGTAGATGTATGATATGGCCGAGATCAGGTATGTATGCCCTTGTTTGTGCTTGTTTGGGTTGAGGGAAGTAGGGAATGCTTACTGGGTGATTTTTATCACTCATTCTCTTCCTTCTTCCTTCCTTTCTCAGGTTTTGTTGCTGCTGGCGAGGAGCGGGTGGACTGAGGCTGGCGAGAGAGGACCCACACACACCCTTTCAGCATGTATATGTAATTTCTTTCAGTTTTGGACCGGTGAGGTCTTGTACAGAAATGTAATTGTAAACAGATGTACAGAACAGTTAATTATTTTTATAAAGTCAGTTTGGGCTCATTGTATATTTTATTTTCAGTTCAGCTTCCGCTTACAATGTAATTTAGTTCAGCAGGAGTATCTTTTCGCAGGATTCCCGTCTCGGGTACCCAGTTTCCAGTTTATTTAATAAAAGAATAGTATTCTTCAGCAGCAGGGGTACTCGGGGCGGCGGGTCCTACATTGTTGGTATCAGAGCGTGTTCTCTATGCCATTTTAGTAGAAATTTGAGTTGTAAGTGTGTGGTATTCGTTTTCTCTCCCTCGCAGCCATCGTCCAGACCCTCCTCACAGCACAGTCAGGTATTTTTCAGCTTTGATGTCTTTTGTGTTTCTAACCCCATTTTGCTTGTGATGCTATAGATAGAGAAGAGGAATATGTCCCTAGATTTATAGATGAGGCTAGTAGTAGTCCTCCTGTCCGTCCCATGAGTGTGAGTGGGGGGCGACGATCTCAGAGTTCCTCCTATGTGTCTGTTAGGCAGGATCAGCTCAGAGAGATGATAGGGGAGGTGGTCAGAGAGAGTTTACAACGGGCTGGTGTGGGTATTGTTCAAGAGCCAGCCAGAGTTCATCCCCCTCAGCCTGAGATTTATCAGTCTTTAAGAAGAAGAACAGTACAGCCACAGTCACAGCCTCAGCCAAGATATTATTCAGTGCCTCAATCAGTTAGAGAGGGTTATCAGTTTCAGCCTCAGCCTGTCAGAGAGGGGTATCAGTATCCATCTGGGTTGGCAGAGTACAGTCAGGCTATGAGTACAGAGACAGTGGGTACAAGTTCTTCAGAGAGGTTACATCCCATTTATCATCTGCCAGGGTCGTATCAGCCGATAAAATTCAGTGGGTCCAGAGATCCTGCAGTGGCAGAGGAGTGGATTGAGTCAGTGGAGAGCATCATGGGTCTCTTCACGTTGTCAGAGAGAGAGAAAGTCAGATTTGTGACGTTCCATCTCAGGGGCGATGCCAGGGGTTGGTGGAGCGTAGCCAAGTCTACCATCCCTGAGGAGCAGAGGACATGGACAGAGTTCAGGCGGCTGTTTGATGCCGAGTACAGAGGTGCAGAGCTTATGTATGCGAAGGCCCAAGAGTTCATTGACTTGGTTCAGGGGCCCAGTTCAGTAAAGGAGTATGCCACCAGATTCAATGCCTTGGCGAGATTTGTCCCAAGTTTGGCGGGAACCGAGTTGGGGCGAGTGCAGAAGTTCATCCACGGCTTGCATCCAGCTATATCCAAGGACGTTTTGACTGGACCGTATCCTCCTCAGCAGTTCAGTGATGCCTTGGGGAGAGCCCTCAGATCAGAGGTCGGTCTTCAGAGGATGGGCGCCTTGGGCAGAGAGCAGAGATCCGATGACCGAGATAAGGGCAAGAGGCCAATATTGGCCAAGAGATCAGCCAGAGGTGTTCAGAGACAGAGGACTGCACCACAGTTTTCCCTGCCACCGTGTTCTCGATGTGGTAGACGTCATACAGGCGAGTGCCTTGCTGGCCAGATCGTATGCTATTTGTGCCGTCAGCCAGGGCACAGGATGTTTGAGTGCCCAGGCAGAGGTGGAGCTAGTGTTGGGCCCAGCAGAGGTGGTGGTCAGCCCAGAGGTAGAGGAGGCCCACCTAGAGGCGGTGCAGAGAGAGGTGGAGCTGATCGGGGTAGAGCTGACTTTCCCAGGCTTGGAGTTGGAGCACCTGGAGGAGGTGCTGGTACTTCAGGTGGAGATGGAGGTGGTGGCGGTAGAGCCAGAGTATATGCTGTCCGCCAGGAGCAGGCAGATGCCACACCCCATGCAGTCACTGGTCAGATTCTTTTCCTTGGTACTCCTTTGTTCATATTGGTTGATTGCGGGGCCACACACAGTTTCATTTCTCGGGGAGTGGTCGAGAGATTAGGGGTTGACCCTAGTGTAGCCGATAGGAGTATCCTAGTAGAGATGCCAGATGGAGGTTATGTGGTGAGTGATAGAGTCCTTAGAGCTCAGATGATAAAGGTTATGGGTAGGCCCATGAGTATAGATTTGATTCTGCTGGAGTTAGCAGATTTTGACATGATCTTGTGGATGGATTTCTTGGGGAAATATGATGCCGAGATAGACTGTGGAAGGAAGAAGGTTAGATTCCACATAGGCCCTGATTGCTTTGTTTTTGGTGAGGGCAGAGTAGAGAGTATGTTGATCTCGTGCATCCAGACGAGCAGATTGATGAGGCAGGGATGTGTAGGGTACTTGGCCAATGTGGTATGCAGCAGTTCAGTGGGGCCAAGTATCGATGAGGTGTCTGTTGTCAGAGATTTCAGAGATGTCTTCCCAGATGAGTTGTCAGGGCTACCTCTAGACCGGGAGTTGGAATTCAGTGTCGACCTTCTCCCTGGTACGGCTCCAATCTCTAAGGCTCCGTACCGGATGGCTCCAGCTGAGCTCCAGGAGTTGAAGAAGCAGTTGCAGGAGCTGGTTGATAAGAAATTTATCAGACCGAGCTGTTCACCGTGGGGAGCTCCAATTTTATTTGTGAAGAAGAAGGATGGGTCAATGCGGATGTGCATCGACTACAGGGAGCTGAATAGGATGACGGTGAAGAATAAATATCTCATACCGAGGATTGATGACCTCTTTGATCAGTTGAGAGGTGCAGCGGTGTTCTCCAAGATCGACCTGAGATCTGGCTATTATCAGGTTAGAGTAGCAGAGAGAGATGTCCCCAAGACTGCTTTCTGAACTCGTTATGGACATTACGAGTTCGTGGTCATGCCATTTGGGTTGACCAATGCCCCAGCCATTTTTATGGACTTGATGAACCGGGTCTTTCATGATTGCCTGGACCAGTTCGTGGTGGTATTCATAGACGATATTCTGGTTTATTCCAGAAGTCTAGCTGAGCACGAGGAGCATTTGAGATTCGTGCTTCAGAGGCTGAGAGACCAGCATCTTTTCGCCAAGTTCTCTAAGTGTGAGTTTTGGCTCGACAGGGTGGCATTCTTAGGCCACGTGGTGACAGCAGAAGGTATTTCAGTGGACCCCAGCAAGGTGGAAGCAATTCTGAGTTGGCCAAGACCGAAGACAGTGAAAGAGGTCAGGAGCTTCCTTGGGTTAGCAGGCTATTATAGGTGGTTCATTGAGGGGTTCTCCAGCCTAGTAAGGCCTCTCACTGCCTTGACTAGGAAAGAGACTCCATTTGTGTGGTCAGAGGAGTGCGAGGAGCGATTTCTGGAGCTTAAGGAGAGGTTGACTAGCGCTCCAGTTTTGGCGCTACCCCAGGAGGGGGTAGAGTTCGATATCTATACAGATGTATCCCATTAGGGGATCGGGGCTGTTCTGATGCAGAATGGTAGGGTGATTGCCTACGCCTCTAGGCAATTGAGAGATCATGAGTTGAGATACCCTACCCACGACCTAGAGTTGGCAGCGGTCGTTTTCGCCCTGAAGATTTGGAGACATTATCTGTATGGAGTCAGATGCAGCATATATTCAGACCACAAAAGTCTGAAATATTTCTTCACCCAGAAGGAGCTCAACATGCGTCAGAGGAGATGGTTGGAGCTGGTGAAGGATTATGACTGCGACATCAGATACCACCCGAGTAGAGCCAATGTGGTGGCTGACGCATTGAGTAGGCGAGTGGCTTTATCCAGCCTATCAGTTCAGAGAGAGTTACAGCATGAGCTGATCAGGGAGCAGATTGAGGTTATGTCTGTCGATTTCTCCAGGCTGCGTATCAGATCCTCCCTGTATGATGAGATCAGAGAGGAGTAGATGTCAGATGAGTGGACTCAAAGTATACTTCAGAAGATGTCAGAGAGAGCAGTGCCTGACTTTGAGTTCACTGATGGGATCTTGAGGTTCAGAGGCAGAGTTTGTGTGCCCCAGAGTTCAGAGTTGAGGCAGAAGATTTTGTCAGAGGCGTACGGTGCGATGTATTCAGCGCACCCAGGCAGTACGAAAATGTATAGAGACCTCAAGAGAAGTTTCTGGTGGTCAGGGATGAAGAAGGATATAGCAGACTTCGTCTCCAGATGCCTTATATGTCAGCAAGTAAAGGCAGAGCACCAGAGGCCCTCAGGATTACTTCACCCCTTGAGTATTCCTGAGTGGAAATGGGATGATATCTCCATGGACTTCATTTCTGGTCTTCCCAGAGTCCAGAGGGGATTTGATGGTGTGTGGGTAGTTGTTGATCGACTTAGCAAGTCAGCACATTTCTTGCCAGTCAGACAGGGAATGTCCACCGAGCAGCTAGCCAGACTTTACATCAGAGAGGTGGTGAGACTCCACAGGGTTCCCAGGACGATAGTGTCAGATAGGGATTCCAGATTTTTGTTAGCCTTCTGGAGATCTCTACAGAGAGCATTGGGGACTAGGCTGCAGTTTAGCTCAGCATATCACCCTCAGACGGATGGCCAGACTGAGAGGGTGAATAAAGTACTGGAGGATATGCTGAGAGCATGTTGTATGGACTTCCAGACCGAGTGGGCAGAGTTGATCCCTCTAATGGAGTTCGCCTACAACAACAGTTACCAGGCGACGATTCAGATGGCTCCATTTGAGGCTTTGTATGGTCGGAGGTGCAGATCTCCTCTCCATTGGGATGAGATTGGGGAGAGAGATTCTTTAGAGACCGCAGTGGGACCAGAGACTACTCAAAGGATGATAGAGCAAGTCAAGATCATCAGACAGAGGATGAAACAGGCCCAGGATCATCAGAAGAGTTATGCCGATCTTAGGCACCGAGAGATAGAGTTCTCAGTGGGTGATAAGGTGTTTCTGAGAATTGCACCCTACAAGCAAGTCCTCAGGTTTGGGAAGAAAGGAAAATTAGCGCCCAGATTCATTGGTCCCTACGAGATTCTTGAGAGAGTAGGGACAGTTACCTATCGGTTAGCACTGCCAGCTAGTATGGACAGAATCCATAGCGTCTTCCATGTATCTCAGTTGAGGAAGTATGTGGGAGATCCGTCTCATGTGCTTCAGCTTTCAGAAGTTGAGTTAGCAGAAGACTTGAGCTACCAGGAGATTCCTGTGCAGATTCTCGACTACAGAGTGAAAGTCCTCAGAAACAGAGAGATTTCGCTGGTCAAGGTTTTGTGGCACAGCCAGCGTGTGGAAGAGGCCACCTGGGAGGTAGAGTCTGAGATCAGGGATAGGTTCCTAGAGTTGTTCAGATAATTCTGGGGTCGGAATTCTTTTAAGGAGGGAGGAATGTAGCATCCCAGGTTTTAGAAAGCCCTTAGGGGTAGAGTTTTGGGGTTAGAAATAGAATTCAGTGATAGATTGAGGGTCTAGAAGAGTTCAGGGGTGAGATGATAGTTTTCCAGAGCTGTGTGGCCTTCGTATGATGCCTTTAGGGAGGTTTTAATCATGCGAAGCGCGGGAAATGAATTTCCCTCATTTTCCCTTGATACACTCCCGTGCATCATCCCTGCACGCCCGTGCAAACGGGTAGAAAAGAGAGAGAGACGAGAGTTTATTGCATTTTCTCGCCCATTTCAGATTTCTCTTCTTTGTGTTCAGCAGCTCACAGCCCTAGGCGTGAAATCCAGTTCCCAGCAACTCCCAATCTAGCAAGAGATCAGAGAGATTAGCTTGAGTTTAAGTTTCCAGCAGCCATGTCAAGAGGTAAGTTTTCTCTTACTTCTTTCAGTGTTCCCAACTTGTTTGATGATGTGTGGAAACGTTTGCCGGCGTTTCCAGCATGTGAGAACATGTGTGTATGTTTGCATGATGCTATGATGATGATAGAATGATTTGTTTTGATGATTTTCCCATCCAAACGCTTGCTTATTCAGTTGAGTGTGTGTTAGTGAGAGAAATCTCAGATTCGCATGGTGAATTGCTTGATGTTTGATGAATGATGAAATTGATGATGGGAATATGTATATTGAAGTGCCTTGGATGTGTATTCTTGATTAATTTGAGTTTGGATGAGTTTTGGGTTGGTTTCCAACTGATTCAGACAGGCCATGTCTGAGCAAGACAAGGCGCACGGCCGTGTGCCCGCATGAGCACGCCCGTGTGCCCTTGTCTCTGCGATGGCACGGCCGTGTGCACGAAGTGCACACGGTCTGAGAAGCTGAGGACACGACCGTGTGTCCTGAGGGACACGGTCGTGTGTCCTCTATTTACATGAAATGGGCAGAAATTTTCGAGAGCTGCACGGCCAGGCACATGACCGGGGCACGGTCCCGTGTGCCTGAGCACACGCCCGTGTGCTTGTGCTCAGCACGGTCGTGTGTGCGAGTGCACGCCCGTGTGTTTGCTTGGCACGCCCGTGCTCCAGCATTCTTTTCCCATAAATTTCAGAAATGATTTATTAAAGGTTCGGTAATCCATCCAAAGGCTAAATGACCTCAGAAAAATTCAGAATTCAGATAAGAACTACAGCATATGCATCCATAGCACAGCATGTAGTCTGAAAGAGGATCCAGGGATCCGAATTCAGTAGTTTCAGTAGTCAGAACCCAATGTAGGGGTTTCAATTTTGGGGTGAACTCGATGGCGCATCCGTAGGACCCAGCATTCTGACACCAGTCAGTCTGCTCAGCATTTCAGTATATTCAGCTTTCTAGCCAGTAGCTAGAATGTTCAGCCCACTTGGCCAGGGTGCCGAATCCCTGTGTTCATCAGCCTGATCAGCACAGCAGGTACCTTTGGGTACATTTAGAGATCAACATGCATGCATTTTCAGATTTCAGTTACCATGTCATGACATACATCTCTGAATTCAATTAATAATGAGAACAGTGAATCCAATATTCAATTTCAGTACCCGCAAGCGCGTAGATGTATGATAGGGCCGAGATCAGGTATGTATGCCCTTGTTTGTGCTTGTTTGGGTTGCGGGAAGTAGGGAATGCTTACTGGGTGATTTTTATCACTCATTCTCTTCCTTCTTCCTTCCTTTCTCAGGTTTTGTTGCTGCTGGCGAGGAGCGGGTGGACTGAGGCTGGCGAGAAAGGACCCACACACACCCTTTCAGCATGTATATGTAATTTCTTTCAGTTTTGGACCGGTGAGGTCTTGTACAGAAATGTAATTGTAAACAGATGTACAGAACAGTTAATTATTTTTATAAAGCCAGTTTGGGCTCATTGTATATTTTATTTTCAGTTCAGCTTCCGCTTACAATGTAATTTAGTTCAGCAGGAGTTTCTTTTCGCAGGATTCCCGTCTCGGGTACCCAGTTTCCAGTTTATTTAATAAAAGAATAGTATTCTTCAGCAGCAGGGGTACTCGGGGCGGCGGTTCCTACAATGTTTAACTAGTTGTGTTTGGCAAATATGAACTAAAAATAAATATTGCCCATTAATAAACAAATCAAACATAAACATATACCTATTCACATTTGGTTCAACTTGAATCTAGCTTTACCCCTAATAGATATCTAACACATTCTTTTGGTGTCAGAGGGACCATTATATGCAACACCTCTGATAATAAGCTTTAAGGGGACAATAATACATAATGCCTCTGATAATGGGGTTTTAAGGGGATAACAATACTTGTTCACATAACACTTGAGAAAAAAAATACATAAGCTTAATAGAAATGAAATGATCCTTGAAATATTAATTATTATAGGTTGGAAATTTATACTCTTTTGCTTTTATATTAGTATTTGTAGGGCAGTTGGTCCTTATTCTAATTTCTCTGTTAGTATTTATTTTAAATGAAAGTATTGGTGTTTAAATTCTTTTGGGCTCTAAATGTTGTTTGTTGTAGTTTGTTTTGTTAGTGTACCAATATAACAAAGGGTGAGTAGAAAACCAAAACTAAATCAAAACTAGTAGGTGCCCAATGATCTAGTTCTAATTTTAACCTGAACTTGACGTTCGTGATGCCAAATTCAGTTCTATAATTTAGGAACCAATGGGTTTGGTTTCAATTTTAGTTCTAAGTTGGTAAAAATGAAACTAAAACTTAGAAACCATAATCAAAAAATCAAGTATCCAATTAGGTTTTTCCTTTAAACATTCTTTTATCTTATGATTTGATAAATAATGAATTACCTACTTATTGATTTTGGATTCAGAAGGATTTTTTAGATGATTTGTTGCATGTGAAAATTATAAGTATATTTCTAATGCAAAGTCTTCTTTTAAATGATTTTCTAAACTTTTTTTTTAGTTTGTGTTTTGATATATTATGATTTTTTAGATGATTCGATATGTGAAAATTATGTTTTAATATGTGATGAATTAGCTACTTATTTGATATGTTTCTTTCAGTATAAAAATAAGGATAATTTTAGACTTATTTACAAATAAAACTTACCCTAGGTACTCAAAATCGAAACCAAAACCAAGTTATCGATTTGGTTCTAAAACTTGTTAACACAGGTTTCAACTTTGATTCTAAGATGTAAGAACCAGTCGATTCTAGTTCTAATTTTGGTTCTTATGTTTTTGTTTGGGTACCTAAACTCGCTCACCCTTAAATATTGTGATAGTGTAGTTTGTAGCCACAGGTTTTTTATCTTGAATTTATTTTCTGCATGTTTATCATCTTATTGATGCTTATAAAATTTATTTACAGATTGTGGGCAAATGTTTGTTGATTTATAGTACGTTAAATCCCTTGGCGTATTGAGATTGCAGACAATTTTTTATACTCTTGACTATTAGGTAGTGGCAACTTTTTATGCACTTTTAAATAAATTATGGCAGTTTCATATTACCTATTTGATCTATTGTTTTTGCATGCATTGATATGGTTCACTAGTTGTATGAAGTCATCTTCCTTTCTTGGAAATTTGTTTGGTTGGGAAATGATTAACTAATTGATTAATAATAAAAGTGTTAGAAATTACTTTATCTTGATTTAAACAATTACCCAAACATTGGACTATTAATAATGGATGGATGATGGGTTAATTGATAAGGTCGATTTTTAGGCCACAAATGGGCATTGTGTTATTTGATTAAATTTATTGTGAGTTTTATTAGACTATAAATAAGGAAATATCTATATTATAAAGAAAACTTTGGAAAAATTTTATTGTCAAATTTTTTATTAAATTTATTGTGAGTTTTATTTTAACCTATATCTAGCACTAGTATCGACCCTAGGTTTGGATCGTGACATATATCAACTTAGTGCATCATCAAACAACTCATTTCAAATCAATATTCATCAAAATTATGGAACTTAATTGAAAAGAAATCCCTACTTACCTTGGTTGGCTAACTTGCTCTCATTGTCACCAAAATTCTATCTCTCTAATCACCAAAAAAACTTTCGTGGAGTGTTTTGGGGAAAAACGTGATAAAATAAATTTTATATGAAGTCTGGATTAGACTTCATGAGCATACATTAATTCATAATTTGTTTGTTCTTACCTTTCTCACTTATCCGATGTGGCACTTTATGTATAGACACAAATCTACCATGTACAACTGTACATTTTCCTTAAAACTTAAACTAAACTACTTCTAACATCAATCCTAACCCTTGATTACATCTAATAATTAGTAAATAACTATAATATCCTTAAGACATACCTATGAATGTTACAACATAGTATTTTGTCCTTGTTGCTATCTTTTTAAGCTAGATATTAGTGATAAAAGGGGTGGCGATCATTTTGTTGGTCAAAGGTTTTCAAATTGGAAAAAGAAAAATGTAACACCTGTAGGTACATCTTAGGGGTACTATAGTCATTTCCTAACCTTAGACATAAGTACATATAAAGATTGACTTAGGAAATAGGAAATCTTGAATTTTCATGTATATGTATGATTGTGTATGTCAAATGTACATTTATGCATATATGTGCCTCAAAGGATAATTAAAGCAAGAAAAATACTTTTAGGCTTAATGTACAATTGTGCATCTTATGCATATATGCTTATACATGGAATATGTTCTAGACTCTATATAAAGGGGTCCATTGTTAAGAGATTTCACAAAATTCTTTGATACAAGCTTTTCTCAAATACAATCCCGAGATATTAGAAAGTCTACAAAACCATTCTATACACTTTTTTTTATCAACTAAGGAAGAGTTTTCCATCAAGAAAGATAGGCTATCAATAGATAAGGTAAGTAAAGAATTCTATGGTATTTACCAAAAAAAGTAAAGAATTCTATGATTTTTTTTTTATTTTGTTTCATGAAATTGGTTTATGAATTAATGAGAATGTTAATGTTTCATAATTAATTGATGATATTACATGATTATATGCATGCAGAATTTGTTTAAGTCAGATTATTATTGATTTTGCATGAGTTATATTGAAGACTCTCAAGATTGAGGTTTATAAGTTATGATCTTGTATTCTTAATGGTTTTTTAATGGATCTTTGATGATTATAAGTGATTATTATGATGTATGTAATCATTTTAGGTTGGGAAATTAAGATAAATTTTAAAAAATTTATTAGAATTTCTTGAGTAGCAAACGTGCATGCCTATGACAAAGAAAGAGTCATGATCATGTATCATCAAGATTGAAAGCTCACAGTTGTGCAATGATATTTTACTTTTATGCGAGTTGTTGATGTAAGGACACATGACTAAATAGTTACATAGAGGACATGTGTAACAAAAATGACATAAGCATGTTGACATGTCACTATACAATTGTGCAAGGATTAGTGATAGTGGTGCATGATGATGAAGAATAAAGGAAAAAGTTACATAGCAACATTTATTCCTGAACAACGATGTATCGCACAACCATACATCAATGTTATAATAGTAAATTAAGGGTATTTCATGAAACATTTCAAGTCAGGTTAGTCTCATTAGTTTTCCAAGGCAACATAATGAAAGCATAATGAGTCATGCATGACAATAGATGACAAGATCATATGAAAGCATATCATGACTTGTTTTTACATGAGTTTTACATGAGATAATTATTCCTACTTACTTAGTGTTCTCCTCTCATTCATTTTCCCTTTATCTCACAGAAGCTCAAGGTCAATAAGTCAGGAGGTAGATGCTTGTGTCGTTATATTGTTAGGCTAGTATGGACGAGGGAGACTCACAAGGGGATTATGACTTATCACAGTTTACAAATTTATTTTTAAGTTTTAAGTTTTAAATTTTAAATTTTATATACTATGTTGTACACTTTGTTTTAGGATATGTACCTTTCATATGAGTTTTATATTATGAGGTTTATTCAATCCTAGTTGTTTTCTTTTCTTTTTTTTTAAAGTATGTTATTGTTTTTCTAAACATTATGATTTTTGCATAATGTTTTTAGCCTAAGTTTGTTTACAAGGTAACATGACACTCTCCCTTTAAAGAGTAGTACTTCTAAGGGAAGAGTGTTGTGTTACAAAAGAAATTTTGAATGTTCATTTTGGAAGTGTTAGTAGTGCTCATAATCAAGCTTGAAGAATGTGTGAATTGTTATTGAATAAAAAGCAACATATTCAAACATGTTATGAAATTGATATTGAATCGAGTGTGAAACTCGTTTAAATGCTATAGTTGACTATGTTCTTTTTCTTCTAAGGTAAAGACTAGCATTTCGTGCTTATGATGAATCTAATAATTCAAACAAGCAAGGGAATATTCTTGAGCTTCTACAATTTTTTGTTGATCACAAATTAGATGTCTATAATGTTGATTTCAAGAATGCTCCTGGTAATCTCAAATTAACATCACCTATGTTTAGAAAGAAATTGTAAGTGTTGTTCCAAATTAAACTAAAAGTGTTATCAATAGAGATTTTGGAGATTCTTTATTTTTTACATTGATTGATGAATCTTAAGATATCTCTACAAAAGAATAAATGGCAATTGTCTTGTGTTGTGTTAACAGGAATGGACTTGTTATGAAGCATTTTTTAGGTGTTGAACACATTACCACTCCTACAACTCTCTCACTCAAGACAATACTTAACAATTCTTTTCTAGGCAGGGGTTGAGTCTTTCTACAATGTGAGGACAAGTTATAACAGAGCTAACATATACAAGGAGAATTTAATGGTTTAAAGACATTAATTTTAAAAGAGAGTAGATGTGCTTATTATATTCACTGTTATGTCGTCAACTTTAGTTGGCTCTAGTGGCTTTAGCAAAGAACCAAGATGAAGTCAATGATCTCTTTAATATTATGGCAATTGTAGTTAATATTATTAGTGCTTCATCAAAATGTTGTGATGTCATTAGAGATAAACAAGCCTGTAAAGTTATTGAAGCTCTTTCCAATGGTGAACTTTCAAGTGAAAAAGGTCTTAATCAAGAGACAAACTCGAAATGTGTTGGCTTTACAAATTTAAAATTGATGCAATCATTAGACTTTGTGTTTAGTCTATTTTTTATAAATGATGTACTTGGCTTTACAAATGAGTTTTCTCAAGCACTACAAAATAAAAAAGATTAAGATATTGTAAATGTTATTTAAGCATATAAGCAAGCTTCACAAGTGATGAAGGATTACAAATCATGGCACTTGATTCTCAACTTGATGTTTACATTTCGGATATACACTTTAATGTCAAATTTATAAGATTGAACGAGATTGAAGATTTGCAAAAGTGATGGTTGAAACTAAGAATGATAAAGTGTTTCCATTAGTTTATTTGATAGTAAAATTAACAGTAATTTTACCGATTGCCACTCCTAGTGTAGAGAGAGCATTTTCAACAATGGATTATATCAAGAATTGTTTGCTAAATAAAATCAATGGTTGAATGATAACTTAGTTGTATATGTAGAGAAAAATGTATTTCATAGATAGCATTGATAAAGAACTCATTGTATAATACTTCCAAAGGATGAAATCGAGGCGATGATAATTATAAATGTATAGTAATGAATGTTTTTGTTAATAGAAATATTTATGTTTATTGTAATTTAAAATTTATTTATATTATTCTAACTTTGACCTCCTAACTTTCATATCTAGATCTACTATTATTCTATGGATTAAGATTACAAAAGGTGCATATATGTTTCGGCTTGTAGGGGTTTGTAGCCTCAGTTCACGATTAGTTTAGTTTTGCACTTTCCCATAGGATTTATTGAGAAAGAGAGGAAAACAACAAAAGTTCCCTCTACTTAAAATAAAAATAATATAAATTAAAATTATCTAATAATATTTCAATCACATGATAATATACAAAAATTGATATTCAAAAATTTATACATAGAATTTTATTATCAAAATTAACTATAAAGATAGTAATTTACTTTTTCCATAATGCACGGTGAAATAAGCACTTCAATTTTCTAGCTTATCTTTGAAGAAAGTTACAGGCTTGCCGGCCATCATGGGTGAAAGTCAAAACCCCGACCTTACAGCACCCAGATTCACAGTAGATAGCCACATGCATGCAGACGTGACCATTAATTAATTGTATATGAACGTGACGTGGTCAAAATTGGAGTAGGAATTTGGAAACCTAGCTCAACAGATGAGGACAGCATTCAATAACTTCATCTGTTTTTTTCTCTACTCTTTCAAACCACGACACAGATAACGAGAGCATTCGTATTGATTCCCATAAATGATTGTTTTATGAATTTAGATGATGAGAAATATTAACACATTATAGTTTAATTAGAGAAATAAAATTCAGATGTAAAATATAAACCAATCCAGACAAAATTTAGAGTACCAAAATGATGTTAATTATATAATATTATTATTAATACATAAATTAATACCTTTTATTAATAATGTTATTATTAATACATAAATTAATATATATTATTAGTAATTTTTATTGTTAATATATAAATTAAAACACTTTATTAATAATTTTATTATTAATACATAAATTAATATTTATTATTATTGTTTTCTGATATGACTTAAATTTGGAAGTGATACACTGGAGAAATTTTGAAATATGTATGCGTGATGCCTGTTAAATGGACGATACTAACCTCATACTTCAAAAGTGAGGTGGCAAGGTCTCTTATTGTGGAAGGTAAAGGTTGTCCGATCATTGTGGTTTAAGAAGGCCAGAACAGACGAAAGCCATAGAAAAAACCCAACTTATGCCAATAATTACGCATAATCACTACCAAGAAACCAACCATTCTCAAATCAGACAACTTTGAATAATAAAAATATTACAGACACACAACACAACCCAGCTTTATCATACAAAGAAGGATAGGGATCAAAAGAGTGCAAAATTTAAAAAAAAAAAGCAGTCTCTTCTTTGAATCTCTCAGGAGAAATCATATAAAATAGAATATAAATTAAGCTTACCGTACCTTACCTTACCTTATTCTCTGCTCTCACCAATCTTCCATTTTATAACTGGTGACTGCCTTGTCCAGAATTATGAACCGACATCGAACATTTTCTTCTCCAGATTTAGCACCAGATATTGCTCCAAGTCTGCCCGAAGATCATAGCTTAGAAGGTAATATATATATATATATATATATAACACACACACACACACACATATATATCTGCTTTTGATATTGTATTGAAAGAAACTGAGATTTGATATAATTTTGTTTTTGTTTAGGCATTGCTGCCAATGTGAAGTTGCTGTTGAAACTAATTCAAGATCATAACGAGGCAAGTACAAAAGATCAAGATGGCCGGAAAACACAGAGGGTGGCAGGCATGATAAGTATTATAGATGATGTTAAAACAAGGATACAAAAATCTCAATCTGTT
Source organism: Anacardium occidentale (assembly GCA_026122585.1). Classification (NCBI taxonomy): domain Eukaryota; kingdom Viridiplantae; phylum Streptophyta; class Magnoliopsida; order Sapindales; family Anacardiaceae; genus Anacardium; species Anacardium occidentale. The sequence goes on along the minus strand of JAJEJH010000674.1, from coordinate 132,701 downwards.
AGAAGAACTGCTGAACTTAGGCGATGCTTCACGGATTTGAAGATTAATCGTCCGCCAAAAGACAAGAGAACCACTGAGCCTCCAACCGATGAGAAAGACAACTTGAGAAGGCAGCTTACAGAAAGCTTGGCAGCTCGAAAGAGCCTAGAAGTTATATGTAAAAGCTTGGGGAAAGAGAAGGAGATTATGGCCACAGAGCTGGCAAAAAAGGTTCACGAAGTGAATGAATTGGAGGAACATGTCAGTGACCTTAAAGCTCAGAATGAAATACTGCTGGGAAAAGTACAACAATATGTAGCCAAGGACAAAGAGAAGAGTAATGGAGTGGAGATACAGGGAAATCCAGCGCTGCAAGAGCATAATAAGGCACTTTCAGGGCAACTTTTAGAGAAACTTGAACGGTATAAATCCTTGAAGAGGACATACCAAGACGCAAAAGAAGAAAACATAGCAATGAAGACAATGGAGGAAATAGGGATTGAGGTAGCTGCGGAGGTAGATTAGGTAAAGGGACTGAGGCAACTGATAGCCACAGATGAAGAACCAGCCAAGGCTGAAGCTGAGATTTCAGCATTAGAGACTATGTTTCAGGGTCTCAATAAGAAGAAGACTGGAAGGCATATAAAAAACAAGAGTGAAGCTGGTAAATCCAAAGCTTAGGTCAGTAGCAGGAAGTCTAAAAGCATATTGTCTTCTAAGATTGTATAGTTTCATTATTGTTTCCTATCACTTCTGGAATTATATAAAGATGGATTTGATTGTAATTTGTGGGATCTTCATAAATTGTTTCTTTCTTTAGGTGAAAGTGTTACAGCTCTTAATAGAAGCTCTACAATTTTGACTTCTAAAAGACAATATGGAGTGGTGCAGAACATGTGCAGAGCTAACCCTGATTTAATTTCCTAAATCCTAAACTCTTTGAAATATCAAATAAACTGATTTTTCAATGCTCCAATTGTATCTAATGTACTTGAACTTATGCATTCAGCTATATATGACATGTTTTAGAGACGTAATTTTAAAACAAGCTTTTAACAATCATTATACAACCAAACAATTAGTTTAATTTAGTTTGCAATAACGTTTTTACATATGCAATAGCATAAAGAAACCAACCATAAACTATGGATATTTAAAATCATTGTTCATAACTTTGAAATTTGCAGGCTGCAATGCAGTTCAAAACCCAAGAGTTGCTTACTGCTTTTGCTCCAGTTAAATTTGCTAATGCATCTGCTTCTGATTGCCTGCAGTTCAAAATCATAGTCTTCTTGACAAGATCACGTTTATCAAGCAGCTCAAGGCTGTAAATTATGAAGGTTGTAGGAGACGTAGTTGAAACAGACAAGAGTTCTTGATCTCTTGAAATAGGTTTACGATGTAGAATAGTGCCTCCAGCAACAACTATAAGGTCTTGCAGATATCCCTTGTAGGAAGATTCAAATCCTCCCATGAAATAAAACTCCATTCCATCAAAAAGCTTTGGCAGCTGCATGAAAGAATAACTAATAAAGAATGTTGAATTACAAGCATGGACATAAGTAGGCATGAACTATTTGGAACCAAAGGAAACACAAGCACCTCAATCTTTAAACATGCACTATACTATCTTCCTGTCTGATAACAAAATGAATTTAGAGTGATCAAAGTAACTAAACATACTGCTATTTGATAAAAAGATGTACAAACATCCCTAGAATTTGGTAGACAAAAAAAAACCACAAATATCAGTAAGTATTCTTGGGATGACTTAAATGATAAAGATTATTGAAGTGTGAAGAAAACACTTTCAAAAGACACTTGAGAAAGAAATCAACCTTATTCATGACTCTGTGTCGTCCTAATCGAGGACCACCCCTGATTCCATGCATATCAATAGCAATTTCATATTTCTCCTCATTAACTGGTTTCATGGCTTTTAAGCTGGCCTTCACCCCTGTAAACAGACGCAAATACATAAAAAAAATTCAACAAATAGAACTTTAAGCATACAAACACACACATAAATAACAAATACTACATAGAGAAATGTTCATAACGTACAAGTTTGGGTCTTAGTATGAGTTAATGGGCGGTAGAAAAGGGGAATTAATGTATAAATTAAGAATTTAATGCTCTAAGTAATTGAAAATCCTAAATCTTAAGCAAAGATTGATACTAACACTCAATATTCACTATCCATTTCCCCTCTAAGATACCCATTAAAAATTTTAGGGTTCTTCTGCCTGCTCCATTTTCATCTTTTGATGCAATGACATGGGTGACACATGAATCCCATGTCTTCAACACTGTAACTTTAGATAATCTCTCAAATTCAGAAACAACTCCCTGCAATTCAAGTTAATTGAAAAGTATTACAAATTGCTTTTCATGACCCTAGTAAATAAATGATATCAGATATTTTCTTACCCTCTCAGCTACTGTAAGAGCTGAACAACAAAGGACCAACTTCTTCTGTGAGGAATTCCAGTTGTAACTATTATTGGTATCATTTTCAATAGCATCTTGATTGCATCGAGGGTGCAATTGTCTGAAAAAGAAAGGATGAATGATACCAGCATATCTTTAGCATTTTAAGTAGCAAAAATGATTCAAAATCTCAACCTGAACTCTAGGACAAATTTGATGAAATGGTCAGCATACCTTGTCCAAATGCACTTTTTTCTATTCTCTTGAAGTCCAGAAATCTCATTAGGGAGCTTAGACGAGGCATGAAGAGGGCATAACATGACAAAGTTGTCCTGTTCCAAAATATATCCAAACATAAAAGTACAAACAATAAATAAGACACAAGCCACACAAGAATATTTTGTACCAAAGTATGGCAAGAAGCTTGGAGTATGATTTGCTTACAGTATCCCATCGACATTGTGAGATAAGCTTTGCACAAGGAACATGAAAACTCTTGCGACAACTCTTTTCATAACACCCAAGTGCTGCACCTTTGAGATCACAGCAGCAACATTTTAGTCTCTGGCTTCTAGCTATTTCAGCTTCAAGATTAATAGCAGTGTCATCTTCAAAGTAAACATTAGGGGCCCTGCATGTAGTTTCTTGAATTATTATACTTCATCAACACTATCAAAAATCATCGGAAGTTAAAACAAGATACTGATTTTTTGTTAAATGACTCAAGCCTGTCAGATTTATTGATGTAATAACTTTAACGACATATTTATCTAGCAATTACATAAATCACCAAGGGAAAACGTATTAACTAAACTAGTAGAAGTCCTAGCTTTATTCAATGATTTAAAAATTGCTCTTAGAAGAATTTCTTTACCATTCTGTGCAGTTTCTGTGGGAATGTATGACCTTGGATCCGCTATTGTAGTCTGCAGCAACAGGCCTGCCATCATAGTAGTGGATCATCTCTCCTGTAGCCTGTAAAATGGGTTCCAGATTAAAACTATTGGAACATGGATTCAGATGTGAGATTGGGCGGTGGATTGTTATTGGCAAAGAAAGGGAAAATACCTCTGTGTCTTTTGAAGAATGACAGAAAGAACATTGAACTTCGTTAGTAAGGGTTTCACATTTAGATAAAGTCATTCCACTTTTGTCGAGAATTTTTTTCACACTTGATGAGCCATCAAGAACTCTAAAGTCAGGATCACCCTTAACAATTGCTTTTGATGGAATATCCTTAGCAGAATCATTGCTATGGGCCTCTCGATTGTCATTAACCAGCCCACCTTTCAAGATGCCACTAAAAGAAACTGTATTCCTTTTCTTACATCTTGATTCTATACTGGATTTTGAATTCAAAGTAAAATTTAGTCTTCCAGCTTTTCTTCTAGTGTTTTCCTTGGGAGCATAGGTTTCTTTATCATCTACCAGACAAACAGATTTGAATGGTGAATTAGGAAATGTATCTTCATTTGTTTGGTTTTGAACTGCAGAAACATTTTCAAGAACATTGACCTCAGCAGATCCAATATTTTGCCTCTTTGACGTCAAACAATTCCGACTATTGATCTTCCGGCTGGTTGTGCTAGTCTTTTCCAAGTTAAATTCTTCATCACTGCCTTGTTTCCTGCCAAATGAAGCAGGCAACTCAGACAACCTCTTTTTCCCACCCCGGTTAGGAATTTCAGCTCTGACAGGAACAAGAACATCTGGATATTCATGCTCGGCTGCACAGTTACCCAAGCCAAGCTTCTCACTCCTAGTCTTCAAAACTGAGGAACTGTCATTACAGCCATTTACTTGCTGTGCAACATTTACACATTCACTCCTTAAATCAGATTGAATTTCAGAACCTTGAACTTTATCTCTCTTTGCACGCTTGGCTATATTATTTGCCTTCATGCCTCTCTTACCCAGTTTACTATTTCCTATCTGACGGTTCAATTTACTTCTTCCAATCTGATGGTTGATATCTATTCTTCTAGGAGAGGATAGGGGAAAACCCTTATCTATAATTCCATTTCCTTCTGCAGAGCTAAATTTAGCATTCTCAATGTTTTGTTGTTCATTTGTATTTTCAACATGTGAAGCTGCTTCTAAATTCTTCTCTTTAACATGATCACTTTCATCACTATCAACCACCTGAATTTTGCTAGAACTTTCAGAAAAAAACAAATAAGCAAAAGCCCTGAAGATGACTACAACATAATTGCAACAGTACCTGTGTCTTAATAGGACTTGGCAAAAGTTCAGGAGAGCAAGGTCTTTGCGTCCATTCAAACATCTCACTATCAAAGTAATCCACATCACCAGTTCTATGATTCGTTTCTGCCTGCATAAACATTCAAGATGTAAGAAAACAAGCATGTGGTTTATCACTACACTGGCATCAAACAGCATATAAATCTCTCCAATACGATATAAATCTCACGTTTGTCAACATTCAGGAAAAATATGATAACACTTGACAAAGCAAATTCTGATTCAGTAACTTGGCAATCCAATAAAGTACATATATCATAACAATCTTCTAAACAATCAACTATAAAACCAGACTAAACTTGGTGACAACTCACACACGCACACACACCCAATCAATTAGAAATAAGTACTTACTGTTGGGAACAATTGAGGAGAACTGTTATCGTATGAATCCATTATATCACTGAAAGAAGGAATTTCAGGTGGTGTTAAATATGCATCCCTGTCCGAGTGCTGAGTTGACTTCTCCTCATCCTCTTCCTCTCTCAACCAAAAGAAGGGTTGAAGCACTGGTCGTTTTTCATTTAAGAAAGATTTTTCCTCTAAATAAACAGAGCTGTCCTTCAATTGAATGCTGCTGTTATTCGCCAAATCATCTTCCAACTTTGCAGGCTGTTTTGGGGTTTCTGGAAGAGGATACTTCGCAACCTGAACCCTTTTCTTGTTTGGGAAGGAAGGTTTCACAGCACCAGATCCAGAAAGATCCAATTTGGTTTTAGGTTCTGTACTTGACCCTTTTCTCTTGGCTGTTTCTTCAGTATCTGCTCTGTCATGACAGCTCTTACTCACAGCTAGTTCACTACATGTATGATAACCTTCAACTCCCTTTTCTCTATCTGTAACCAGAAGAAAGGAACATTAGATCGTTGTTTTATTAGTCTACAAAAAGAAAAATAAACAATATCAATATTCAGTATCAATTACGCGTACTTATTGCATACAGATACATATGATAGCGCACATGTAACAAATTTATTGTTCAAATACATTTCAGTCAAGATGAACAAGAAGCAATGTAATGATTTTTCATCAAGCATATGTTGAACTCATTGCCTCTGCCCTGATAGATTATGATTCTCATGTGGATTTTTAATATGCTTCATATGTTAAGGCTTCTGTTTGTGATTAGACACAATGAAATTTATATTTGAAATTAGTGTCTTGCTACATCACCTGATAACTTAATTGATGGTTCATTCTGTGTGACAAATATATTGACTCCAGAAGCAACTTCCATGCTTTTATAGATGCCCACCAAGTTATCCATGTGAGGAGCAGCACGAACCTCTGGCAAAATTACAAAAGCTTATAATATAAGAATGCAACAAGTTCAGAATGGCATATAACAACTGAAAAACCAAATTAAAAGCACTTAATTCAATCGTTCACATCTATCCGCCCACTAAACTTTGCACATCAATGGAAAAACAATATTCTCAAAACAAGTTTAGACATATCACGCATGAAAGAAAAAGCTTTTACCAATGCATTAGTTTCTGCAAATACAAGTTTTCCACAATGAAACCATAAAAATTGACGTATATGTGAAAAGGCAAATGATTAATACAAGGAGCATAAAAACAGAGATTGATTAAAACAAACAGATGACTTTATTTACCAAATTACAAATTTCAAATTTTGCCTTTAATCCTTACAAGTTGAATGAAATTTTCTGAAAAAGGATTATAGCACTATAAGCATTATAACACCATTTAGTTTAAAAATAAAAGATTAGAACTCATACCTCTACGGCGAAAGGGCACTTTACAAACAGGACAATTGAAACCGGACTTCATCGATTTCACAATGCAGGAACTGAAAATAAACACAACCATCAGCCTTTCTTTTAAAATTAAAGAGCGGACAAGCCAACGAAACAAAACTTACTTGCAGAATACATGATTGCATGTGAGTGAAACCGAAAAATTCAGCAAACTCAAGCTGCAAATTTTTTACAAAAAAAAAAAGTGATTGATTAATTTGTACCAAATTAATAAAGTTGTTAAGAATTTACTTTCTTGAAATGAGATATTACCAAATTGGACACTTGAGTTCTCGGCCCATTTTCTCTAGCTGAGTTCTTGGATCTTCCATCTCCAGAGAAGTTTTTTTTCTTTTGTTTGTTCGGTGTTTGAAGAGCGAAAAAGTTATTGAGTTTACGGTGAAGAAGAAGATACTGGAGAGAGCGAAGGCGGCATGTTTGTTTTAAATTTCGGGAAACATACACTTCTTTTCAATTTAACCCGCCCAATTTTTGCCACTCTTTCGCGGCTAAAAATTGTTTTGCTTCCACGTAAAATTAAAAATTCCCGTCTCGCCAGTCGTCACGTGGCATAAATTAATTGACTACAGATTAGCGTTTATGGGCCTTGAGAAACTTGACCACAATTTTTCTTTTTTTAAAGGCCGAAGGATTTAGTCCCACCGATAGTTTGAGGTGGGCACATTTCTCACCCGTCAGGTTTCAAATTTCTAGTCTCCCATCTTTGAAGATGTTTTTTATTATTTTTTTAATAAAATTACTAAAATACATTTTTAAACAATAAAAATTTATAATAAAATTATAAAATAATTTTTATATATGAGTAATTTCAAAAAAATTCAAAAAAAATTTTTAAAAATAAAGTAGCCACCGCCACCGGTGCTGGTGGCGGTGGCTGCCATAATAGAGCCAAATGACTATTTTCGACCATTTAGTTTTAAGGGAAGTCAAATCTAGCCTCTCCATTTTGTGGAGATGGTTAGATCTGGTCACCTCCAATCTAGGCAGAGGTGACCAAATCTGGCAATCTCCCCCAAAAAGAAATGCTGAAAACAGTCAGTAAGATTAAGATCGGCCCTTTCTGACCGTTTTTGACTGCTTATTCTGATGGAGGTAGTCAGATCTAGCCACCTTCACCGAACATGGAGGTCAGATCTGGCCTTCTTTAGAACCAAGTGAGATATTATTTTTTAAAATTTTTTAAATATTTTTTAAAATTTTATATTTATATAAATTTATTTTATAAAATTTTAATATTAAAATAAAAAAATTATCCCTAATGGTTACTATTTACTATTATATTAAATATAAAATTTGATCAAAGGGTAGGAGACTTGAATTTTAAAACCTGGCTGGTGGGAAATAGTTACCACCTCAAACTATGGGTGGGAATAAGTGCTTTGGCCTTTTTTAACATTAGAAGACGCCGAGCTGACCCTTCTGGCACGATTCACCTCTTACTGATGAAGATATTAATATAAATATAATTACAATTTTAAAATAAATTTTAATTATTTTGATAACAACGTAACAGTTAAATTGAGTAGCACATACTTATATAGAGGTCAAAGAGAGTCAATTGACACCTTGATTTTAAAAATTTTTAATTTTAAATATATAAAATATCAATATAATTTCTAAAATTTAATATTAACTCTTCTAAGTTTTATTATTTCATATATTTTATTTTTATGTAACTCTAACCTTTGATATTTTATTTTTAGATCCATTGTTATAAATTGATCTAGTATGATGGTTGAATCATAATTTAATATTATTTATTTAATTAAATTTAAATTAATCTAATATGATAATTAAAATAGTTTTGAAATTAACTCAAATTGGGAATCAAATGATGTTTTTTGCAATGATTAAAATGCACAAAAAAGTAACCAAAATATTGATTATGAAATTCTTTATATTTTGGCATCTATTTTATATCAAAAAAACATAATTTGGTGGTCAAATAACTGGTTCATATGGTATTGCAACCGGTTCATATGGTGTTGCAACCAATTCATGTAAATCGCACGAACTGAGTTTTTGGCTACAAAACATCATTTTTGTTGAAAAAAAAAAAAAGACAAAAAGATAACTGAAATGTTTTTTTATGAAATTATCTACAATTTGGTGTCTATTTTGTGCAAATAAAATGGAGTTTGGTGGTCAAAAAGCCGGTTCATGCATGTTGCACCCGATTTGCGTAAACCATATAAACATGGATTTTAGCCACAAAACTATGTTTATTCAATGATGAAATCAACAAAAAATTAACAAAAATATTTGTTATTAAATTATCTACATTTTAATTTCTATGTCATGTCGAAAAAACATAGGTTGGTGGCCAGAAAATCAATTTGTGTAATTTTATAATCAGTTCATGTAAACCACATGAATTGGGTCATTGACCACAAAATTACATTTTTCGATGACAAAAATAGTAAAAAAAGGTAACTAAAACATTTTTTATGAAATTTTTTACATTTTAGTGCCTATTTTGTATCAAATAACATAGTTTCATAGTCGTAAAATTGGTTTGTGCAATGTGCAACTAATTTGTGTAAACCACATGAACCAAGTTTTTGGCCACCAAACGACATTTTTCGGCAATGAAAATGGACTAAAAAGTAATCAAAATATTCATTACAAAATTTGTAAATTGCATGAACTAGATTTGGATACAAAACAACACTTTTTCAGTGACAAAAATGGATAAAAATGTAATCAAAACATTTTTTTATTAAATTATCTACATTTTGGTGTCTATTTTGTGTCAATAAACCATGTTTTGGTAGTCGAAAAATCAATTTATGTGTTGTTAGACCTAGTTCACATAAACCGCATAAATAAGGTTTTGACGACAAAACTACATCTTTTTAAAGTCTAAAATGGACAAAAAGGTAACCAATATATTTGCTATGAAATCATCTACATTTTAGTGTCCATTTCATTCCAAAAGAAAACTTAGCTTGGTGGCCGAAAATCAATTCATGTGATGTTGCAACTGGTTTGCGTAAATTGCTCAAACTAGGTTTTTGGCCACAAAACCATGTTTTTTCAACAATGAAAATGAACATAAAGGTAACACAAATGTTTATTATGAAATTCTATATATTTTGATGTCCCCTTTGTGCAAAAAAATATAGTTTGGTGAACGAAAAACTGGTTCATTTAATGTTGCACCTGATTTGCTTACACTACACAAATTGGGTTTTTGGCTACAAAATTATGTTTTTTCAACAACAAAAATGAATAAAAAGGTAACCAAAATGTTTGGTGTAAAATTCTATACATTTTGGTTCTATTTCATGCCCAAAAAAAAAAAAAAGTTTGGTAGCAAGAAAACTGGCTCATGTAGCATTGCAATTGATTCATGTAAATCACATAAACCGGGTTTTTGGCCATAAAACGACATTTTCAATGAAAAAAATAAACAAAAAGGTAACTAAAATGCTTTATATGAAATTCTTTACATTTTGATATCCAATTTCATGCCAAAAAACATAATTTGACAGTCGAAAAATAGGTTTGTGCAGTGTTGCACCTAGTTCATATAAATTGCATGAACTAGATTTTTCGCCACAAAACGACTTCTTTTTAGCAAGGACAATAAACAAAATGGTAACCAAAATATTTGTTATGAAATTCTCTACATTTTAGTATCTATTTCGTATAAAAAAACATAGTTTGGTGGTCAAAAAACCAGTTCATGCGATATTGCACCCAGTTCACATAAACTGCACAAACTGGGTTTTAGTCACAAAACTACGTTTTTTGGATGGCAAAATCAACAAAAAAGGTTACCAAAACATTCGTTATTAAATTATATACATTTTGGTGTACATTTAATGTCAAAAAATTTGGTGGTCAGATGCCTAGTTCGTGCAATATTCGAGAACTAGCTACAAAACTGTACGTTTCAATTTTCTAACCACCAAACTATGTTTTCTCCGCATAAAATGGACACTGAAATGTATATAATTTCATAAAGAACGTTCTAATTACCTTTTCATCCATTTTATGCCAAAAAACAAACAATTTTAGAGTTTGTATGGTTATGCGAATTGGCTATTAAACTGTATGAACCAATTTTTTAGCCACTAAGTTATATTTTTTTGGCACAATATGGAGGCCAAAATGTATAAATTTTATAACAAACGTTTTGGTTATCTTTTTGTTTATTTTCATTATAGAAAATTGTTAAAGTTTGAGGTTCGTGCAATTATATAAACCCGTTGTAAAATCGCACTAATTGATTTTCTAACCACCGAACTATGCTTTTGTGACAACGAAATGTAGAAAGTTTCTTAAGAATTCTTTGGCTATCTTTTCAACTATTTTTTTAGCTAAAAAACATTGAATCTCGAGGTTTATATGATTATGATATCAATTCGTATAATTACATGCATACCTAAAATTTTGAAAAATTGCAAAACTGAATTTTGTGACCAAAACCCGATTATTTTGATTAAAATTTTTTTATGGAATCATAATAGTAGTAATGTAATTTTTATTGTGAAGGATCAAATTGGAATAAAATTATAAAATTGGTAAATGTAATTAATTATGTTTAAACTTAACAAAATTAGTTGAAACGTTTTATTATTATTATTGTTATTTTTAATTATTTTTTAATTTTTTTATAGCATCTTCTTTAATTAATATCAATTTTTAAAAGAAGTGAAATTTATTGTTTTAGCGTGAGAATACGATTACGTGGTAGTTTAACAGGAAAAAAAAAATGATTGCGGTTGAACTTTGGAGCCGCTGCGTCAATTCTCTTCGGCCCACGTATGATTATTTTGATTAAGCAGATACCGGACGTCCCCGTTCTCGATTCGATTCAACCCAACACAAGAACAGACCAGACCCTTTATCTTCAGCCCTCTTGGATGCTTCCTTCCTTAAGCTGTCGGCAACCTCTCTACTTAGCTGTCACTGCAATGTACACGACAAATCGAGACGCGTGTCATTAGTTTATTGGTTAAAACAAGTTCCTGTCATTTGTCCCATGTCCGTTAAACAAAACCTTCCTTGAAAGACCATATAAAACCCCCACACCCCACGTTACCCTCTCGTTGTGTCGGCAGCAAATTTAAAACACAATTAACTAAATGTTCTCCGCCTGAGATAAATTTTCCCTCTCTTTCCCGAGAAAATATTCGAACCGTGTTTTTCCGGGAAAGTTTGAGGTTATATGCGTAATGAACGTGATGAAGCGAAGGTCCAATGTAAATGGTAAAATACATAAGAGCTCGACGATGATGACGGGGTCGTCTACATCAATAGAAAAAGAGATTGACTGTGAAGTGAGACCAGGAGGCATGCTGGTGCAGAAGAGAAGCGAAAAAAAGGATGTTTCGGCTCCGAATTTGCGTCTTAGGATTGCTTTCGGTGATGTCCGGTACGAGATCTTGGTGAATTCTCAGGCGACTTTTGGTAAGATGATTGGATCTAATTAAGTTTTCCGTTTGGTTGGTTAGAACATTGAGGAATAATTATTTGGTATAATGAAGAAGGAAAGTAACACGGTAAGGTTGTCTTTCTTTAATATTTACCACGTTGCTTCTGCATGGTTTTTACTCCTCGCTTTTGTTTTTACCGTGACACAAAACGACGACGGATACAAAATAAATGTATAAATTAATATAAATGCGTAAGTACCATCACATGACTTTATATGCAATCTTTATCATTTCTTAGTTCATATTAGGATTTTATACTACGTGATAATAATAATTATGGGAATCCGATAGAGGGGTGATTTTGTGATGGGTTGTGGTGACTACTAACAGGCGATGTGAAGAAGCTGTTAACGGCGGAGACAGGTTTACAGCAGGGTGAACAGAGGGTGATTTTTAGAGGGAAAGAAAGAGAAAACGGAGAGTACTTGGACATGTGTGGGGTTAAAGACCGATCAAAAGTCATATTAATGCAGGATCCATCAAGCATCGAGAAGAGATTCATCGAGATGCGTCGAAATGCAAAGGTTCAAAGCGTTCATCGTGCCATCTCAAACGTCTCCATGGAGGTTGATAAGCTGGCGGATCAGGTCAGTCTCCCTCTAAATCTAATCAATGCCATTTCTATATCTCATACAACTTATTTTACAATTCGACCCTACAATTTAATAGTTAGTTTCATTTTTCGAAATAATAATTAAGCTGTATTTTTGTCTTTAATAAGGTTTTAATAGTTCAAGTTCCATGAGCAAATCAAATAAGCTTTTAACATATGTTATTGGTAATTGAATTGTTTTTGCACGTGATAGGTTTCCGCCATTGAAAAGTCAGTCTCAGATGGAGTCAAGGTGCCAGAAGTTCAAATCACGACATTGATCGAGATGCTGATGAGACAAGCTATCAAGCTGGACAACATTTCTGCAGAAGGAGACGCTTCAGCTCAGAAAAATTTGCAGGTATATATATATATACACACACACACACACACGCACGCACATACATGCACATTATTACAGTAATAGACCCTCAGCTACAATGACTAAGGCGTTCTTAGTTCTCAGTTAAATGCATGCATGAAAGGATGCAAGATTATAGTTCGAACCCAACTTGATAGAGTTCCTTAGGGCTCGAGTTCAAGAGCAAAAGTGAAGACTCAAACGGAAGTGAAAAAGTCATAGTTAAATCTCATCATTTAGAGAGAAACATTTTAAGAGTATACATTAAAGATTTTAAACTTTTAAAAATTTATTAATATTATATTCAAATTGAATCATGAGTTCACTGAACATTAGTGAATTTGATTTTAAGACTTGAATTACTACAGTTCAGCTTAATACTAATCAAGTCAAGGCCTTTGGGGTCCTATGTAGAGGGATGTGTGTATTTATCTGTAAGACCTCAGGGCCAATCTTGGAAATTAATTTTAATAATTTGTTATGCAGGGCAAGAGAGTGCAGAAGTGTGTTGAAAGTCTGGATGTTCTGAAGATATTAAACGCAAAAGTAAAGCCAGTTATTATGACAACAAAATGGGAGACTTTTGATCCTCCTTCGACCACACCTCAGTGGGAACTTTTTGATTGATACTACTACAATTCAGCCTACATATATATATCGTTTTTCTCTCCCTTAAAAATCATTTTCATTCATTTTCATGTCCATTTAATTAGCTCCTGATAAACATATGAAAGAGCCACAAATATTATTATTATTATTATTATTCTTGTACTTGAGTCCTTTGCTCAATAAGCTTTGGCAATCGCACCTGGATGATTAGAGATCTGCTCCATTAGAACATCGTAAAAGGGGTAATGTTATCAAAGTGTTAGAATTAATTTATTCTAATTCAAAATTATAGAATCCTCAACATATAAATTAATATTAAAAAAATGTGAATTGAAATAAAATATATCGGAAGGAGTTATACTAAAAAATAGGTCAAACGACATGTTCCCATCCAAGGTTTCCTTAAATGATAAAATTCTACCTATAAAAGTTTAAAAAACTAGTATCTACTTATTTATCAATATCAGAAGGGTATTTTTATTTTTTTTAATAAATTAAAATAAAATAATAATAAAAATTTTAAAAATAAAATAAATAATTAAAAACAATCGCCACCACTAGTAGTAGTAACTGACATAAACCTCACCAGATGGTCAAAAATAATCATCTGATTTTATTGACGATTAGTTATGACTGTCACGATGGTGGATGTGGCTAGATATGACTGTCAATAGAATTAAGTAATTGTTTTTGACTACGTGGTAAGATTTATGTCAACTACTATCATTGAGGACGTTATCGACGATAGTAGCTACTTTTTAATTATTTATTTTATTTTTTAAATTTTTATTATTATTTTATTTTAATTTTATATTTTAATATTTTTATAAAATTTATTTTTAATTTTAATTCAAAAAGATAAAAATACCCTTCTGACTTTAGTCAACATGTGGGTATTTAATTTTTAAAATTTTTATAGGTGGCAATTTATTATTAAGCGAAACCTTGGGTGACAATATATCATTCGGCCTTTAATTATTGAATACTATTTATTTGTGTCACAATTTGGCTATCGTCTTCAGTTTGAGACCTGAAATATTTTGAAACAACAATTTCAAGTAACTCCTAAAGGCATTCGCTTAAATCAATATTTTTTATGTATGTATTTTTTATACGTAACTGTATATGCGCACTACAATTTTTTATATATCATATAGATACACCAAGTTTGTGCACATGTATGCTATATATTTTGTTTCTTTTTTATACATATTTGAATATACATACATACATACATACATATATATATATATATATATATATATATATATATATATATATATATATTGTGTCATTATATATGTATATTTTATGAATATTGTATCTGCACATATATATTCTATGTATACTTTTATATAGGTGAGTTAAAATATAGGTTCTGTCTATAATATATGTATTGTATAAACTATATGTATATTTTTGTATATGTGTCAAAATATATGTTTTGTATATTATATAAGTACTCTATATAATTATATGTATATTTGATATATGTGTGTATTATATATATATTATACGTGTATAAATATACATAAATTGTTTTATACAATATGTTTATTATATAAACTATGTGGGTTATGTAAATGTGTATTTTATATGTATTTTTATATATGTAAATTATAAATTTTGTATATATAAATAAAATTTTGTATATATATTTATATTAATATTTTTTATATAGATAAATAAATATCCTATAAACTAATATTTAAGCGTTTGTATGTGTATATAATAAAATATCTGTATTTTAATAAAAAATAAATTTGATATTTTGTGTAATATATATATATATATATAAAAGATATTGTGTATATATGTGTATAATAAGTACTCTATATTTGTATAAAATTAATTTTCATATTCTGTAAATTATATGTTATATATATATGTGTGTGTGTGTGTGTGTGTGTGTGTGTATTTGTGTATATTGTATGTATATAGTAACTGTTCTAAAATCAAATTCCATATCCTGTAAATTACTACATATATATTAGTGTACTCTATACATTATATGCTATGTATATGTTATGCCTGCATGTATATACTGAATATTATATGTATGTGTTAACACTTATATTCATTTATATGTTGTGTATATATATTGTATGTTTTAGTATGTTAATATGTATATGCACATATATTACATTATGTGTGTGTGTGAGTGTATTACATATTATTTTATTGAATATATAGTTTTTTTAATTATTGGGTTAATTAATTAATTTGTTTTGCTAGATTTATTTATTTATTTATTTTTTAGGCATGTTGAGGATTAGATTAAATGTATAAAGGTGCACGAAAAAAAGATGTAATTTTTTTATTTCTTGTTTTTGTATTTATGTTTATAGTGTTGATAATTTATTTCTTTATATATTATATCGCATAGCTATATAGGATTTTATGATGCCATTGACTCAACAAAATCTCAGTCTAAATTTAGCAAAGCCCACAAATCTACCAATTTTTTCAACATGACCCAGGTCACAACACAAGATTACCAAGGCCCATGGAAAAGCCTAAAATTCAACATGACAGAAGCATGACGAATGCAATGACATTTACAAAAGCAATAATGCAGTATTGACGCATGTAATAACGATATTCATCAATTATTGTTTGGTATTGGGTATCTAATCCATTTTAATACCTTATTTAATGGCTTATAATTAATAACTAGTCTAGAAACACCTCTTTCTTTTTCTGCTGCATTGTTTATGTAGAAACTAAAACAACTCCATGGCGATTTACTTGGCCTTATTAGTTTTTTGTTCACAAGATCTTGTATTTCATTTTGACAATGGCTTAATAATTCTTGATTCATTTGAATTACTCATGCTTTGGTAAGAATGCTTCTTTCATTAAAATTATCTTCACATGGCAAATAAACTTGATGTTGTTTTCTATCCCAAAAAGCATTGGGTAAAGTAGAGCTTAATTCCTTAATAAATCTTTCCTCTATTTCTTTAATTAATTGTTGTATCGAGTTTTCTTGAAGTTGTTTATTAATTCTTTCATATATAATTTTATTCTTCAAATATTTTATTTGTTGTTTTTTAAGGTTTATGTTGTAAATTATTTAAAGGATTACACTATTCAAATTTTTTTTTGAATTGTGTAATCCTTTAAATAATTTACATCTTTCATTGACAAAGGCTTTGTAAATCTTATTGTTATTTCTTGTCCTAATATCGCAGTTGTGATTCCTTCATGACTTACTATAAATGGATACAATTGCGTGATAAAAAGAGTTATTAAAATTATTCCTTGTGCCAAATCTTTAGCCAATATAAAAGAATTTTTTATACAAAAGTTTTCTATACATACGTGTGCATTTGTTAATTTATATTTTATGCTTAGTTGTTGCCCATTTGCTCCTTGTAATTTTTCTTTTGTTTTTTCATAATATTTTGTGGGGATTAATCCTTCTTTGATGCAGTTTAAATCTACACCTGAATTAATTAATCTTGGACTTATTATTTCAAATTCATTATTAACGTTTATCTTGATATAAGTTTGTCATTTTCAGAATTGTATTCTTGATATGGTGTTAATAAATTGTTCATCTTCTATTATTTTTGAAGTGGATGGATTGTCTTAATATTTTATTTTGTTTTTCATTTTTAGCGATAATATCTCTGTTTTTATGGTATGAGTTTCTTTTTGTAAGGATAATACGTAATTTTTTATTGTATTAACTTCTTGTTGTAAATCTTTTATAGTTATAGATGTTGTTTTCTCGAATTTGTCTAAAACAATCTTTATAATATACTGGTTTCTATTAGCTTCTTCCTGTTGAATTAACTCTCTTAATTTTAGCAGATATTCTCTTTTGATTTCTTCATTCTCAATTTTATCTATAATTTCTGATAAGAAATCTTTACTATTGCTTCTTGACAACATGTTAATGGTTTTTGTTGAATAAAAGCAACGACCAATATATTCACAATCGTTATTAGATTGAGAAAAATCAAACGCTTGCGATTGCTCATCAGAATCTTCTTGTATCGCATATATTTCATTTTTTCCATCAGTACTTATTGACTTTATATTAGACTGTATCAAATTCAAAAGTTGATCATTTAATTCTTCTTTTATACTTAATTCTTTAATTTTGTTCTTTAAGGGGCATTTTGATATATAATGGCTTTCCTTTTTGCACTTGTAACAAGTAACATCTTTTCTGAATTTTTTATTAGACTTGCACTTTTTATAGTATTTTGGGTTTTCTTGATAGTAAGGCTTATATGACTTTCTTTTCTTGTTTTTGTGTTCTAAGTTTTTTCTTTTTTTATATTTCCTATAATATGTTGAAGAGGGAATGATCTTCTTATATCTATGTTGACTACAGAATCCGCTTAATTCAATTCTTCTTAGTTTTGCTTCATTTTTTAATTTTGTCTTTAATTTTAAATCTGTACAAATCACTAAGGCTTCATTATTTATGTGATTAATTATTTCTGTATAAGTTAGTTGCTCATAGAGTATATTTCCACCATACATTTTATTTAATGAATTCTTTATGGTTTAACTAAATAATTTTGGTAATCCATTTATAAATTTTTCTTTCCAAAATCTATTCCTACAATCTGTTCTAGTATATACTTGTGCAAAAACACATCTTTATACCATCTAAAATCTGCCATTGTGGAACACCTTAAATTCATGAGGATTTTATTTGACCTGTTTTGGAATACCATTGGGTCTCCTAAAAATATATTGTTATTATATATAATAATGTTAGTATAACATTTTCTTGATCCGCTTGTATCATTATTCCTCCTTTGTAGGACCTGTCGCCACGCGTACCCCTGCTGCTGAATAATTATTCCTCCTTTGTAGGACCTGTCGCCACGCGTACCCCTGCTGCTGAATAATATCTTTTCTTTTATTAATCATCTGTAATTTGGGTACACGCGATGAGAATCCTAC
>JAJEJH010000674.1:0-113801 GCA_026122585.1 Anacardium occidentale | reverse complement strand
ATCAATATTTTTTATGTATGTATTTTTTATACGTAACTGTATATGCGCACTACAATTTTTTATATATCATATAGATACACCAAGTTTGTGCACATGTATGCTATATATTTTGTTTCTTTTTTATACATATTTGAATATACATACATACATACATACATATATATATATATATATATATATATATATATATATATATATATATTGTGTCTCATTATATATGTATATTTTATGAATATTGTATCTGCTGTATATATTCTATGTATATACTTTATATAGGTGAGTTAAAATATAGGTTCTGTCTATAATATATGTGTATAAACTATATGTATATGCATATATGTGTGTCAAAATATATGTTTTGTATGTGTATATAAATTTCTATATAATTATATGTATATATTTGATATATGTGTGTATTATATATGTAGTATACAGTGTATAAAATATACATAAATTGTTTATACAATATGTTTATTATATAAACTATGTGGATTATAATAAAATGTGTATTTTATATGTATTTTATATATGTAAATTATAAAATTTTGTATATATAAGTAAATATTTCTGTATATATATATTTATATTAATATTTTTTATATAGATAAATAAATATCCTATAAACTAATATTTTAAAAAGCGTTTGTATGTGTATATATAATAAAAATATCCTGTATTTTAATAAAAATAAATTTGATATTATTTTGTGAATATATATATATATATAAAGATATTGTGTATATATGTGTATAATAAGTACTCTATATTTGTATAAAATTAATTTTCATATTCTGTAAATTATATGTTATATATATGTGTGTGTGTGTGTGTGTGTGTGTGTGTATTTGTGTATATTGTATGTATATAGTAACTGTTCTAAAATCAAATTCCATATCCTGTAAATTACTACATATATATTAGTGTACTCTATACATTATATGCTATGTATATGTTATGCCTGCATGTATATACTGAATATTATATGTATGTGTTAACACTTATATTCATTTATATGTTGTGTATATATATTGTATGTTTTAGTATGTTAATATGTATATGCACATATATTACATTATGTGTGTGTGTGAGTGTATTACATATTATTTTATTGAATATATAGTTTTTTTAATTATTGGGTTAATTAATTAATTTGTTTTGCTAGATTTATTTATTTATTTATTTTTTAGGCATGTTGAGGATTAGATTAAATGTACAAAGGTGCACGAAAAAAAGATGTAATTTTTTTATTTCTTGTTTTTGTATTTATGTTTATAGTGTTGATAATTTATTTCTTTATATATTATATCGCATAGCTATATAGGATTTTATGATGCCATTGACTCAACAAAATCTCAGTCTAAATTTAGCAAAGCCCACAAATCTACCAATTTTTTCAACATGACCCAGGTCACAACACAAGATTACCAAGGCCCATGGAAAAGCCTAAAATTCAACATGACAGAAGCATGACGAATGCAATGACATTTACAAAAGCAATAATGCAGTATTGACGCATGTAATAACGATATTCATCAATTATTGTTTGGTATTGGGTATCTAATCCATTTTAATACCTTATTTAATGGCTTATAATTAATAACTAGTCTAGAAACACCTCTTTCTTTTTCTGCTGCATTGTTTATGTAGAAACTAAAACAACTCCATGGCGATTTACTTGGCCTTATTAGTTTTTTGTTCACAAGATCTTGTATTTCATTTTGACAATGGCTTAATAATTCTTGATTCATTTGAATTACTCATGCTTTGGTAAGAATGCTTCTTTCATTAAAATTATCTTCATATGGCAAATAAACTTGATGTTGTTTTCTATCCCAAAAAGCATTGGGTAAAGTAGAGCTTAATTCCTTAATAAATCTTTCCTCTATTTCTTTAATTAATTGTTGTATCGAGTTTTCTTGAAGTTGTTTATTAATTCTTTCATATATAATTTTATTCTTCAAATATTTTATTTGTTGTTTTTTAAGGTTTATGTTGTAAATTATTTAAAGGATTACACTATTCAAATTTTTTTTTGAATTGTGTAATCCTTTAAATAATTTACATCTTTCATTGACAAAGGCTTTGTAAATCTTATTGTTATTTCTTGTCCTAATATCGCAGTTGTGATTCCTTCATGACTTACTATAAATGGATACAATTGCGTGATAAAAAGAGTTATTAAAATTATTCCTTGTGCCAAATCTTTAGCCAATATAAAAGAATTTTTTATACAAAAGTTTTCTATACATACGTGTGCATTTGTTAATTTATATTTTATGCTTAGTTGTTGCCCATTTGCTCCTTGTAATTTTTCTTTTGTTTTTTCATAATATTTTGTGGGGATTAATCCTTCTTTGATGCAGTTTAAATCTACACCTGAATTAATTAATCTTGGACTTATTATTTCAAATTCATTATTAACGTTTATCTTGATATAAGTTTGTCATTTTCAGAATTGTATTCTTGATATGGTGTTAATAAATTGTTCATCTTCTATTATTTTTGAAGTGGATGGATTGTCTTAATATTTTATTTTGTTTTTCATTTTTAGCGATAATATCTCTGTTTTTATGGTATGAGTTTCTTTTTGTAAGGATAATACGTAATTTTTTATTGTATTAACTTCTTGTTGTAAATCTTTTATAGTTATAGATGTTGTTTTCTCGAATTTGTCTAAAACAATCTTTATAATATACTGGTTTCTATTAGCTTCTTCCTGTTGAATTAACTCTCTTAATTTTAGCAGATATTCTCTTTTGATTTCTTCATTCTCAATTTTATCTATAATTTCTGATAAGAAATCTTTACTATTGCTTCTTGACAACATGTTAATGGTTTTTGTTGAATAAAAGCAACGACCAATATATTCACAATCGTTATTAGATTGAGAAAAATCAAACGCTTGCGATTGCTCATCAGAATCTTCTTGTATCGCATATATTTCATTTTTTCCATCAGTACTTATTGACTTTATATTAGACTGTATCAAATTCAAAAGTTGATCATTTAATTCTTCTTTTATACTTAATTCTTTAATTTTGTTCTTTAAGGGGCATTTTGATATATAATGGCTTTCCTTTTTGCGCTTGTAACAAGTAACATCTTTTCTGAATTTTTTATTAGACT
The DNA here is from genome assembly GCA_026122585.1 of Anacardium occidentale. Classification (NCBI taxonomy): domain Eukaryota; kingdom Viridiplantae; phylum Streptophyta; class Magnoliopsida; order Sapindales; family Anacardiaceae; genus Anacardium; species Anacardium occidentale. Next base: position 110,675 of record JAJEJH010000674.1, on the reverse strand, counting down.
TGCACTTTTTATAGTATTTTGGGTTTTCTTGATAGTAAGGCTTATATGACTTTCTTTTCTTGTTTTTGTGTTCTAAGTTTTTTCTTTTTTTATATTTCCTATAATATGTTGAAGAGGGAATGATCTTCTTATATCTATGTTGACTACAGAATCCGCTTAATTCAATTCTTCTTAGTTTTGCTTCATTTTTTAATTTTGTCTTTAATTTTAAATCTGTACAAATCACTAAGGCTTCATTATTTATGTGATTAATTATTTCTGTATAAGTTAGTTGCTCATAGAGTATATTTCCACCATACATTTTATTTAATGAATTCTTTATGGTTTAACTAAATAATTTTGGTAATCCATTTATAAATTTTTCTTTCCAAAATCTATTCCTACAATCTGTTCTAGTATATACTTGTGCAAAAACACATCTTTATACCATCTAAAATCTGCCATTGTGGAACACCTTAAATTCATGAGGATTTTATTTGACCTGTTTTGGAATACCATTGGGTCTCCTAAAAATATATTGTTATTATATATAATAATGTTAGTATAACATTTTCTTGATCCGCTTGTATCATTATTCCTCCTTTGTAGGACCTGTCGCCACGCGTACCCCTGCTGCTGAATAATATCTTTTCTTTTATTAATCATCTGTAATTTGGGTACACGCGATGAGAATCCTACGAAGAAGATCTACTGTTACTGATTACATTGATACACAAGTAGAAGCTTTAAACATAAACTGAAATACATAATGAGCCCATTATGGCTTTTTTTTATACATATACACTATTCTGTACATTGTTCTTTGCATCTGGGTAAATACAAGATTTACAATAATGACCTAACAGGTCCAAACTGAAAATACAACTGGGAACTTTGGTATGGGGCCCTCTCCCTCTAGCCTCGGTCCACCCGCTCCTCGCCAGCAGCACACTGACCTGAAAAGGAAGGAAGAAGGAAGAAGGAAGGGATGAGTTAATAAGATCACCCAGTAAGCATTCCTTACTTCCCTCAACCCAAACAAGTAACATACAAACATACATACCTGACCTCGACCCTAATCATACATCTAGTTGCTTGCTGGCGTTGAAACTGATTACTCTGTTATCTCTTCTTATTATTAATCATATCGTGAAATGTATGTCATGACATGATAACTAAAATCTGAGTATGCATGCATGCGAATCTCTATATGTACCCGAAGGTACCTACTGTACTGATCAGGCTAATGAACACAGGGATTCGACATCCTGACCATGTGGGCTGAACAGTCTAACTACAGGCTAGAAAGTTGAATGATATGCTGAGCAGTCTGACTGGTGTCAGAAAGCTGAATCTCATATATGCCCCCTCGAGTTCACCTACAACTATAACCCGTACATCAGGTTTTGAATGCTGAACTACTGGATTTGGATCATTTGATCCTCTCTCAGGCTACATGTCATGCTATGATATGCTCATGCAGTATTTCTTAGCTGAATTCTGGCTTATCTGATGATTATTAGCCTTCTGGATGGTTACCAAATCTTTTTAGTTCATTTTCTCTAAATTCTAGGAATTTTTTGCTACTGTACGGGTGTGTGGGTAAGGCACACGGTCGTGCATGACACACACACGGGTGTGCATGGCAAAGACACACGGGCGTGTGCCCAGACGCATGGGATCGTGCATTGGTCGTGCAGCCGGTCAAGCGTGCTTCTGGAATTCTGGGCGTATTTCATGCAATAAAGCTGGCACACGGTCGTGCCCCTCAGGACACATGTGCGTGCTTTTGCATTTCAAGTCATGTGCACTTCGTGCACACGGGCGTGCTCTTACAGAAACCAGGACACACAGGCGTGCTCCTGGTTCTACACAGACAACACTCACCTGGAAATATAGGAATCCATGGCAAACAACATCCACATTCAAATTAACTTAAAACACACATTACAGGCACTTCCATAAGCATACATAACACTTCAATTTCATCATTCATCTATCAACACCCATTCCACCATGGAAATCTAACATTTCTCTCAGTAACACACACAAGCAAGGCAAGCATGCATTCTAGGTGGAAATCATCATCCAAGGCCTCATATCATCATCATGAAAACGTACAAACATATCACAGTATGCTGAAAATGTATACACCCATTTCCAAGCATCATCAAGCATCAAAGCAAGCTGGGAACGCAAGGAAGAAGTAAGAAACACTTACCTCTTGACATGGCTGCTGGAAATCTATCTCAAGCTATTCTCTCTGTTCTCTTGCTGGATTGGGAGCTGCTGGTGGCTGCAAATCAACTCTAGGGCTGGGAGCTGCTGAAATGAAGAGAAGAAAATGTTGAAATGGGAATAAAAGCTGGGTGAGAAGCAATAACTCTCCCATCTCTCTCTTTTCTACCCACCTGCACGGGTGTGCAGGGCAATACACACGGGAGTACACCAAGAAAAATGAAGGAAATTTATTTCTCGTGTTTCGCGTGATTAAAATCTCCCTAAAGGAATCATACGAAGGCCACACAGCTCTGGAAACTTATAATCTCACCCCTAAACTCTTATAGACTCTCAATTTATTCCTGAATTTTATTTCTAATCCTAAAACTCTATCCCTAAGGGCTTTTCTAATCTGGGATGCTACATCCTTCTTATTTACTTTTTTTTTTTTTTTTGCATTTAGTATATGTATTCTTTGATCTTTTGTAAGTTCGTCATCCCACCATGATTTAAGATTACCTGTAAATCCTGATATTAACATTCTTACTATTTGATGATCAAAATTATTATTTATTTAATAGACTATGGATGTCATTAACATTTTTTGTATAGTATTCATTATTTGGTGTTTGCTCATCCCGTCTATGTCTCTTTCATAAATGCTTACACCATTATATTGAGCTTGTGTATACACAGATCTTTCTTCATACTGTAAATCAGGTACAGTAGATTTGTTGTAATCATTTCTCATTCTTGGCCTAGCATTTTGTGTGCTGATTTTGTTAATGCTAGATTGTTTGTGCAAACTTAAGTTATTAAATTGTTGTTCTAGATTGCTAATATTTGTATTTTTTGTAATTAAATTTATGGAAGTAGATGGTTTATCACTTATGGAGGGTTGATCTAATTTTCGATTAATGGTTTCTAGTAATTTATTATGTTATTGCCTAAATTGATATTGGTTGCTTCTAAAATAGTGAAAGGTTTGAATAAAGGATTTTGAAGTTGACTTTTGATTTGGTCTGCAAAGGAAGTTTGAGGATTTAATATTGTATCCCTCTCATGGGGGTTAGAAAAGGTGGTTTCTATACGATTAAGTTGACTTGCCTGGTGTGAAGAATTTGATTAGAATAATTGTGTTGTTGTTGAACATTTTTAATGTCTTTAATAATGAGATTTCGATTTTCATCTATTATTGTCTTGAAGGTTGATGCTTTAATTTCCATATTTTGATGATTAATTTTTATTTCCTCTAGAGTGTAGCATCCCAGGTTAGAAAGCCCTTAGGGAAAGAGTTTTAGGGTTAAAAACGAGATCCAGAAAGAGATTGGGAGTCTAGATGAGTTCAGGGGTGAGTTAGTAAGTTTCCAAAGCCTGTGTGGCTTCGTGGGAATCCTTTCCGAAGGATTCAATCAGGCAAGTGAGCAGGAAATAAGTAATGTTTATTTTCCCTTGTGCACGCCCGTGTACCCTTGATGCACGACCGTGCGTGGCATAGTATTTAAGAGTGAGCCGAGAGAAATTAGTTTCTTTTCTCACCCGCCTTGCATTTTTAGCCAATTTCTCTCTTCATTTCAGCTCCTCCCAATCTTAGAGAGGAAATCCAGCCAGCAGTTGCTCCCGATCAAGCTAGAGAGCATAGAGATTAGTTCGAAAAGTAGTTTTAAGAGGCAATGGCGCGAGGTAAGTGTTCGTTTACTTCCCCTCGTAATTTCACAACATATTTGATGAGTTATTTGCATGTGGATGAACCTTGGGAATGAGTATATGCCATTGCATGTTGATTTGGATGATAAATTTTCATTCTTGGATCTTGCATGTGGAATGTGAATGGTTTAGTGAGAGAAAGTGGTTGCTTTAATGGTGAAATCTTGATGAATGGATGCATGTTGTTTTTGATGCTTGATTTGGGCTATTTGAAGTGCTGAGAACATGTATTAGAAGTGAATTTTTGATTGAATTTGAAATGGTTGATGAATTGTGAAATTTCTGGCAAGTGCTTTTGTTGAAGAACAAGACGCATGGCCGTGTGCTTGCATGGCACGCCTGTGTGCCTTTGTTCTCTAGAACACACGCCCGTGTGCACGCTGTGTGCACGGCCAGAATTCTAGGCACATGCCCGTGCATCCTGAGGAGCACGCTCGTGTGCTAGCTTTTCAATGAATGTCCAGAAAATTCCAGTAGCTTGTACGGTCAGGCGCACGACCAGCGTACGGCCCCGTGCGTCTAGGCACAAGCCCGTGTGTCCAGGACCTGCACGCCCGTGTGTTAGCCATGCACGCCCGTCTGCTTTGCCTACACACCCGTGCACTTACAGATTTTCAGAAAATGATTGATAGTTGATTAATTAAGCATGCGAATTCAGAATAAAGGCTAAATTGCTTCATATGAGCATGAATTCAGTTAATAAGCTGCATATGCATATCATGACATTACATGTAGCTTCAGAGAGGATTAAGGAATCCAAATTCAGCAGTATTCAGTATTCAGAACCTGATGTACGGGTAAGAGTGTAAGGTGAATACGAGGGGGCATATGTGGGATTCAGCTTTCTGACACCAGTCAGAATGTCTAGCAGCATTACAGTTTCAGCCTTCTGACTCCAGTTAGATCGTCTAGTAGTATACAGATTCAGCTTTCTAGCTAGTAGCTAGACTGTTCATCCTACATGGCCAGAACGTCGAATCCATGTGTTCACCAAGTCTGATCAGCACAGTAGGTACCTTCGGGTACAGAGAGGTATTCAGATGCATGCATCTACAGTATTTTCAGTAGCATGACATAACATACACATCATGACATGAATAAATAAGATATCAGTAAATGAATGTGATTCAGATATTCAGTAAATCAGTTTCCAGATTTCCAGCAAGCGCATAGATGTATGAATAGGGCCGAGGCCCAGGTATGTTTGATTATTATGATTGTTTGTGCTTGCTTGGGTTTTTGAGGGAAGTAAGGAGTGCTTACTGGGTGATCTTTATCACTCATCCCCCCTCCTTCTTCCATCCTTTTCAGGTGGTTCGTGCTGTTTCCGAGGAGCGGGTGGTTCGAGGCTAGCGGGAGAGGGCCCACACCGCAATCTCAGTTTTGAGTTGTACTTTTCAATTTTGGACATGTGTGGTCATGTTGTAAATGTTTTATGTATTCATATGTACAGAAACAGTATGTATGTATATGAAAAGGCCACTAGGCCTATTGTAGAAAAAGTCAATGTATATTTCAGTTTATGTATATTCTCAGTTCAGCTTCTGCATGTGTAAAATTGTATAGTTTCAGAGTTTTTATTTTATTTTCGTAGGATTCCCGTTACGGGTACCTGAGTTTTCAGATTATTAATAAAAGCTTTCCACTCAGTGTTCAGCAGCAAGGGTACTCGTGGCGGCGGGTCCTACATAGAGGAGGATGTATTAAGACTGTTGTTTCATTATGTGCAGTTTTCCATGGGCTGGTTATGTTTGTTATTGTAGCATCCCAGATTAGAAAAGCCTTTAGGGATGGAGTTTTGAGGTTAGAAATGAGATTTAGAGATAGATTGAGAGTCTAGATGAGTTTAAGGGTGAGATGGTAAGTTTTCAGAGCCTGTGTGGCTTTCGTATGATTTCTTTAGGGAGATTTCTGTAGCATCCCAGGTTAGAAAAGTCTTTAGGGGTAGAGTTTTGGGGTTAGGAATGAGATTCAGGAATATGTTGGGAGTCTTGAAGAGTTCAGGGGTGAGTTAGTAAGTTTTTCAGAACTGTGTGGCCTTCGTATGATTTCTTTAGGGAGGTTTTAATCATGCGAAGCTTGGAAAATGAATTATATTCATTTTCCCTGGTGCACTCCCTTGCACCACGCCCTGCACGCCCGTGTAGGTGGGATTAAGATAAAAAGACGGGAGATTTAGTTTCCATTTCTCACCCATTTCAGCATTTTCCTTCTTTTGTTCAGCAGCTTCTAGCCCTAGACAGGAAATCCAACTTCCAGTAGCTCCCAATCCAACCTCAGCCACGGTACTATTCTCAGCCTTAATCAGTCAGAGAGGGGTATCAGTTTCAGCCTCAGTAAGCTAGAGAGAGGTATCATTTCCAGCTGGGTTTACCGAGTACAATCAGGCTATGAGTACAGAGATAGCTGGCACCAGCTCATCAGAGAGACTGCATCCAATTTATCGTCTGCTAGGGTCCTTTCAGCCTTTTAAATTCAGTGGGTCTAGAGATCCAACAATAGCAGAGGAGTGGATAGAATCAGTGAAGAGTGTGATGGGTCTCTTCACACTGTCAGAGAGGGAGAAAGTCAGATACATGGTGTTCCTTTTAAGAACGGATGCCAAGGTTTGGTGGGGCCTAGCTAAGGCTTCCATCAACAAGGAGCAGCTTACCTGGGTAGAGTTCAAACGATTGTTTAATGCGGAGTGCAGGAGCACGAAGATACTCTATGCCAAGGCTGAGGAGTTTATTGACTTGACTCAGGGGTCGAGTTCAGTCAAAGAGTACGCCACCAGATTTAATGCCTTGAAGAGGTTTGTCCCTAGTTTGGCGGGGATAGAGATGGGACACGTGCAGAAGTTAATCCATGGCTTGCACCCTACAATAACCAAGAATGTCATGACAGGAGCAGATCCTTCCCAGAGATTCAGTGATACACTGGGGAGAGCGCTCAGATCGGAGGTTGGTCTTCTGAGGATGGGTGTAATGACTATAGGGGTTGACAAAGCATCTAAGAGAACAGAGGATAGAGACAGAGGCAAGAGGCCGATGTCAGCCAAGAGATCTGTTCAAGGTTTTCAGAGACAGAAGACTACCCTACAGTTTTCACTACCACAGTGTACCAGATGTGGCAGGCGCCATTCAGGAGAATGCCTAGCCAGCCAGATAGTATGCTACAGATACTGTCAGCCAGGGCACATGATGACAGAGTGCCCAGCCAGAGGCGGAGCTGGTGTTGGGCCCAACAGAGATGGAGTTGGTCAGTATAGGGGCAGAAGAGGTCCACCCAGAGGAGGAGTTGGAGCAGAGAGAGGTGGAGCAGATGTTTCCAGAGTTAGTGTTGGAGCACCTGAAGGAGGTGTTAGTACTTCAGGAGGAGGTGGAGGCAGAGTCAGAGTTTATGTTGTCCGTCAGGAGCAGGCAGAGGTGATACCCCATGCAGTCACTGGTCAGTTGATTTACTTTGGTACTCCTTTATTTGTGCTTGTTGACTGCAAAGTCATACACAACTTTATATCCGGGGGAGTAGTGGAGAGATTAAGGGTTGACCCTAGTGTGGCCAGTAAGAGTATCCAGATGAGGGGTACGTGATGAGTGATAAAGTCTTCATAGATCAAGAGATAGAGATTATAGGTAGACCAATGAGGATTGATCTGATTCTGTTGGAGTTAGCAGATTTCGACATGATCTTGGGGATGGACTTCTTGGGGAAATATGATGCAGAGATAGATTGTGGAAAGAAGAAAACGAGATTCCACATAGGCCCTGATCATTTCATATTTGGTGAGGGCAGGGTCGACAACTTGATGATCTCTTGTATCCAGGTGAGCAAGTTGATGAGACATGGTTGTGTAGAATACTTGGCCAATGTCGTACGCAGTAGTACAGTGGGGCCAAGTATCGAGAAGGTGTCTGTGGTCAGAGAGTTCAGAGACGTCTTCCCAGATGAGTTGTCAGGGCTACCTCCAGACAGAGAGTTAGAGTTAAGTGTTAAGCTTCTCCCCGGTATGGCTCCAATCTCTAAGGCTCCGTATCGAATGGCTCCAACTGAACTCCAGGAGTTGAAGAAACAGTTACAAGAGCTGGTAGACAAGAGATTCATCTGATTGAGTTGTTCACCGTGGGGAGCTTCAATTCTATTTGTGAAAAAGAAGGATGGGTCAATGCGGATGTGCATTGACTACAGGGAGATGAACAGAGTAACGGTGAAGAATAAATATCCTTTGCCAAGGATTGATGACCTATTTGATCAATTGAGAGGTACAGCAGTGTTCTCCAAGATCGATCTTTGATCTGGGTACTATTAAGTCAGAGTGACAGAGAGGGATGTCCCCAAGACTGTATTCAGGACCTGATATAGACACTACGAGTTTGTAGTAATGCCCTTCGGGTTAACTAATGCCCCAGCGATCTTCATGTATCTGATGAACCAGGTATTTTATGACTGCCTTGATCGGTTCGTAGTGGGGTTCATAGATGACATTTTGGTGTATTCCAGAAGTGTGGCAGAGCATGAGGAGTATCTTAGGTTCATGCTTCAGAGGCTGAGAGACTAACATTTGTTCGCTAAGCTCTCCAAGTGTGAGTTCTGGCTCGATAGAGTGGTATTCCTAGGCCACGTGGTTACAGCAGATGAGATTTCAGTGGACCCTAGTAAGGTGGAAGCGATTTTGAGTTGGCCAAGGCCGAAGACAGTAAAAGATGTCAGAAGCTTCCTTAGGTTAGCAGGATATTATCGGAGGTTCATTGAGGGATTCTCGAGCCTAGTGAGGCCTCTCACTGCCTTGATTAGGAAAGAGACTCCATTTGTGTGGTCAAAGGGGTGCGAGGAGCATTTTCAAGAGCTTAAGCAGAGGCTAACCAGTGCTCCAGCTCTGGCACTACCCCAAGAGGGGGTGGAGTTTGATATATACACAGATGCATCCCATCAGGGGATTGGGGCTGTTTTGATGCAGAATGGTAGGGTCATTGCCTACGCCTCTAGGCAATTCAGAGATCATGAGTTGAGGTACCTTACCCACGACTTGGAGCTTGCAGCAGTCGTGTTCACCCTGAAGATATGGATACACTATCTGTACGGAGTCAGATGCAGCATATATTCAAACCATAAAAGTCTGAAATATTTCTTCACCCAAAAGGAGCTCAACATGAGACAGAGGAGATGGTTGGAGCTGGTGAAGGACTATGACTGCGACATCAGGTATCACCCGGGGAGAGCCAATGTGGTGGCTGACGCCTTGAGCAGGCAAGTGGCTCTAACCAGCCTATCAGTTCAGAGAGAGCTGTAGCATGAGATTGTCAGAGAGCAGATTGAGATTGTGTCTGCAGGTTTCTCGAGACTTCATATCAGATCCTCTCTTTATGATGAGATCAGAGAGTGTCAGATGTCTGATGAGTGGACTCAGAGTATGCTTCAGAGGATGTCAGAGAGAGTAGTGCCAGACTTTGAGTTCAGAAATGAGATCTTGAGATTCAGAGACAAAGTCTGTGTGTCCCAGAGTTCAGAGCTGAGACAGAAGATTTTGTCAGAGGCACACAGTATGGTGTACTCAGCACACCCAGACAGCACAAAAATGTACCAAGATCTCAAGAAAAGCTTCTGGTGGTCAGGGATAAAGAAGGACATAGCAGACTTCGTCTCCAGATGCCTGGTATGTCAGCAAGTAAAGGCAAAACACCAGAGACCCTTAGGATTACTTCACCCTTTAAGTATTCCTGAGTGGAAGTGGGAGGATATCTCCATAGATTTCATCTTTGGTCTTCCTAGAGTCTAGAGAGGATATAATGACATTTGGGTGGTAGTTGATCGGCTCAACAAGTCAGTGCATTTCCTGTCAGTCAGACAGAGAATGACCACGGAGCAGCTAGCACAACTCTACATCAGAGAGGTGGTGAGACTCCACGGTGTTCCCAGGACCATTGTATCAAACAGGGAGTCCAGATTCTTATCAACCTTCTGGAGGTCTCTGCAGAGAGTATTGGGAACCAGACTACAGTTCAGCTCAGCATATCACCCTCAAATAGATGGCCAGACTGAGAGGGTGAATAAGATATTAGAGGATATGCTGAGAGCCTGTTGCATGGACTTCCAGACCGATTGGGCATAGTTGATCCCTTTAATAGAGCTTACTTATAACAACAGTTATCAGGTAACTATCCAGATGGCTCCATTTGAGGCGTTGTATGGTCAGAAGTGTAGATCTCCCCTCCATTGGGATGAGATTGGAGAGAGAGATTCTTTGGAGACAACAGTGGGACCAGAGACGACACAGAGGATGATTGAGCAAGTCAAGATCGTCAGACAGAGGATGAAACAGGCCCAGGATCGACAAAAGAGTTATGCTAATTTAAGGCACAGGCAAATAGAGTTCTCAGAGGGCGATAAGGTATTTCTGAGAATTACCCTCTACTGACAAGTTTTCAGATTTGGTAAAAAAGAAAAGTTAGCATCCAGATTTATTGGTCCTTACGAGATTCTTGAGAGAGTAGGGACAATTACGTACAAATTAGCACTGTCAGCCAGCATGGACAGAATCCATAATATTTTCCAAGTGTCATAGCTGAAGAAGTATGTGGGAGATCCTTCTCATGTGCTTCAGTTTTCAGAGATTGAGTTGGTAGAAGACTTGAGTTATTAGGAGTAGCATGTTCAAATCCTGAATTACAGAGTCAAAGTCCTCAGAAATAAAGAGATCCCATTGATCAAAGTTTTGTGGCACAGCCAGAGAGTGGAAGAAGCCACTTGAGAGATAAAGTCTAAGATCAGGGATAGGTTTCCAGAGCCATTCAGGTAAATTTTGGGGTCAGAATTTTTATAAGGGGGGAGGAATTGTAGTATCCCAGATTAGAAAAACCCTTAGGGATAGAGTTTTGGGGTTAGGAATGAGATTCACAAATAGGTTGGGAGTCTAGAAGGGTTCAGGGGTGAGTTAGCAAGTTTTCCAGAGTTGTATGGCCTTCGTATGATTCATTTAGGGAGGTTTTAATCATGTAAAGCGGGGGAAATGAATTATATTTATTTTCCCTGGTGCACTCCTGTGTACCACGCCCTGCACGCCCGTGCAGGTGGGATTAAGAGAAAGAGACGGGAGATTCAGTTTCTATTTCTCACCCATTTCAGCATTTTCCTTCTTTTGTTCAGTAGCTCCCAACCCTAGACAGGAAATTCAGCTTCCAGCAGCTCTCAATCTAGCTAGAGAGACTAGAGATTAGCTTGATATAGATTTCCAGCAACCATGTCCAGAGGTAAGTGTTTCTTACTTCTTCCGTGCATTCCCAGCTTGCTTTGATGTTTGGATGATGTTAGAAATATGTGTTTCCGTTTTCAGCTTGTGATATTATGTTTGCATGTTTATGTGATGATGATTTGTTGATTATATGATGATTTTTTCACCCAGAATGCATGCTTGCCTTATTTGTGAGTGTGCTAGTGAGAGAAATAGTGGATTTCCATGGTGGAATGAGTGTTGATGGATGCATGATGAAATTGATGCTTGATATGTGTTCATAGAAGTGCCAAATATGCAGGTTTTGAGGTAATTTGGTTTTGGTTGTGAATTGGATGGTTTCCTGCATCTTCCAGGCGAGCTGTGTTGCTACAGAACCAGGTGCACGCCCGTGTGTCTGTATGAGCACGCCCGTGTGCCTGTGTTTTTGTAAGAACACGTCCGTGTGCACGAAGTGCACACGGCCTGGAATTCAGAGGACATGACCGTGTGTCCTGAAGGACACGATCATATGTTCGATCTTTGCGTGAAATGGATAAATTTTCTAGAAGCGCGCATGACTGGTTGCACGGCCAGCGCACGACCCCATGTGCCTTTGCCATGCACGCCCGTGTATGTGTGCTGCACGACCGTGTGCCTTGCCCACACGCTCGTGCGTCAGCTTAATTCTTTAGAAATTACAGAAAATGAGATATAAAGGTTTGGTAACCCATCCAAAGGCTAATAATGATCAGATAAGCCAGAAATCAGATAAGAAATGCTACATATACATACCATAGCATAACATATAGCCTGAAAGAGGATCTAGAGATCCGAATTCAGTAGTTTCAACATTCAAAATCCGATATACGGGTTATAGTTTTGGGTGAACTCGAAGGGGCATCTGTGGGATCCAACTTTCTGACACCAGTCAGACTGTCCAGCACTTTTCATTCAGCTTTCTAGTCAGTAGCTAGAATGTTCAGCCCACATGGCCATGATGCTGAATCCCTGTGTTCATCAGTCTGATCAGCACAGCAGGTACCTTCGGGTACATATAGATTACTCAGATGCATGCATCATCAGTTACTTTCAGTTAGCATGGCATGACATATACATCATGACATGTAATAATTATAACAATGAGATTCCAGATAATTATAATAATCAGTTTCAGCGCCAGCAAGTGACTTGATGTATGAATAGAGCCGAGGCCTGGTATGTGTGTTTTGTTGTTGCTTGCTTGGGTGAGGGAAGTAAGGAATGCTTACTGGGTGATCTTTATCACTCATCCCTTTCTTTCTTGCTTCTTTTTCAGGTCAGTTTGCTGCTGGCGAGGAGCGGGTGGATTGAGGCTCGCGGGAGAGGACCCCACACACCAGATTTCAATTGTATTTTCAGTTTTGGCCTGTGTGGTCTTGTATTGTACATCTTTATGTACTCAGATGTAAAAAACAATTGTATAGATACAGTTATATATATGAAGGGCTAGTATAGGCTCATTGTATATTTATATCTCGGTTTCAGTTTCAGTTTTCGCATGCATTGTACAGTAACAATAGTTTTATTTTCATAGGATTTTCGTTACGGGTATCCAGATTTCTAGTTTATTAATAAAATAAACCATATTATTCAGCAACAGGGGTACTCGTGGTGGCGGGTCTTACAATTTCAATCATACGAAGCACAGAAATGAATTATATTCATTTTCCCTTGTGCACTCCCGTGCAGGTGGGTAGAAAAAAGAGAGACGGGAGATTAAGTTTATTTCTCACCCATTTCAGCCAATTTCTTCTCTTTGTTTCAGCAGCTCCCCGTCCTAGGCAAGAAATCCAACTTCCAACAGCTCCCAATCCAGCGAGAGAAACAAGAGAATAGATAGAAAGAGAGATTCCAGCAGCCATGGCAAAAGGTAAGTGTTCCCTTACTTCTTCCTGAGCTTCCCAGCTTGCATTTTGATGATTGATGATGCTTGGACGTGTTCCTTGCATGTTTATGAGTTTTATGCATGTTTGTATGCTGATATGTGATGAAATGATGATTTAGAGTATGATTTCCACCCAGGAACCATGCTTGCTTTGCTTGTGTGTGTTTATGTGAGAGAAATGTGATATTTCCATGGTGGATTCAGTAGTAGTTGATGTTTGATATATGTTTATGGAAGTGCTTAGAATGCATGTTAGGAGTTAATTTCAGATTGGATGTGAATTGATGAGATTCTTGCTTTTCCAGGCTTGTGTTGTTGTGCCTGCATGAGCACGCTCGTGTGCCTTTGTTTCTACAAGAGCACGTCTGTGTGCACAAAGTGCGCATGGCTTGATATGTAGAGGACACGCCCGTGTGTCCTAAGGGACACGGTTGTGTGCATGATGTTTAAGAGAAAATATCTAAAAATTCCAGAAGCGAGCACGACCGGCTGCACGACCAACGCATGACCCCGTGTGTCTGGGCACATGACCGTGTTCCTTTTCCATGCATGCCCGTGTGTGACTCCAGCACGCCAGTGTGCCTTGCTCACATGCCTGTGCGCCAGCCATTTTCCAGAAAATAAGCAGTAACATGAATTTTAAAGGATGGGTAACCTTCCCAATAGGTAATGAGCATCCGATAATCACATAATCAGATAAGAAATGTTGCATGAGCATATCATAGTATGACATGTAGCATGAGAGAGGATCAAGGGATCTGAATTCAGTAGTATTCAGTATTTAGAACCTGATATACGAGTTAGAGTGATTTAGATGCATGCATCATCAGTTATTTCCAGTTTAGCATGACATGACATATATTTCATAACATGATTAGTAATGAGACCAGATAACAGAAAAATAAGTAGCTTTCAGATTCCAGCAAGCGACTAGGTGAATGATGAGGGCCGAGGCCAGGTATGATTGTTTTTGTGTGTTGCTTGCTTAGGTTGAGGGAAGTAAGGAATGTTTACTGGGTGATCTTTATCACTCATCTCCTTCCTTCTTTCTTCCTTTTCAGGTTTTGGTACTGTTGACAAGGAGCGGGTGGACCGAGGCTGACAGAGAGGACCCCACACACAGTTTCTAGTATGTATATTTTCAGTTTTGGACCTGATGGGTCAGTATTGTAAATCTTGTATTTACCCAGATGTAAAGAACAATGTACAGAAATAGTTGTAAATATATGAAAAAGCCATTATGGGCTCATTGTATATATCAGTTTGTTTTCAGCTTTCGCTTATGCAATGTAATTAGCAACAGTAGATTTCTTTTCGCAGGATTCTCGTCGCGTGTACCCAATTTTCAATATATTAATAAAAGAAAAGAGATATTCTTCAGCAGCAGGGGTACGCGTGGCGGCAGGTCCTACAGTTATCATACTTAATTTGTTATCAATTTTGTCAATAAGACTTAACTGTTGAAGTTTTACTTGATCAATATAATAATCTTTGTTGAATGCTTAACACTTTCTGATTGTCATACTCAACTCTGCAAACCTACCATTGAGTAGGTGAGGGAGGTTGGATCCTTTATGGGAGATCCACAAGTTATTCGTCCTCACAGATAAATATTTTTCTAAGACAATCCTTGGGAAACAACTCATAGACTCCGTAATAGGTCGTAAACCCATTACACGCTCCTCTTAACCATGTTTAAGGTGATTAAACAAGAGTGACAAGTCTATCTTAGTATAACACAATAAAAACTAGCATCACAAAATGATATAAGTGAAACATCTTATGTCATTAGCATTAAGATATATAGGCTATAGATCCTATCATATTTTAGAGCTATCTCAAGAAGTCTATATCAATAAAATTCTTGAGAGATTTTGGATGAAAGATTGGTCACCAAATGTTGTACCTAGTGTCAAGGGTGACAGATTTAACTTAGACCAAGTCCTAAACTTGATATTGAAAAGGAACGAATGATAAACATTTTATACGTCTTAGTGATAGGAAGCTTGATGTATACTCAAATCTATACTCAATCCGATATTGCATTTGCAGTTGGAATGTTAAGAAGATATCAAAGTAACTTAGCTTGGATCATTAGAGAGCTACAAAGAAGATCATGAGATACCTTCAATGAGGAACAAAGAGTTTAATGCTTGCATATAAGAGATCTGACAATTTAGAAGTTGTTGGATATTGAAACTTAAACTTCACAGGTTGTGTTGATTCTTGCAAGTTAACATCTGGTTATGTATTTATGCTAGTTGAGGGAGCCATTTTATAGGTAATTGCAAAACAATCTTTGATTGTCACTTTTACCATTGAAGTTTTGATTCTTGTTACAAGACTACTGTACAGGGTATTTTGTTAAAAAGTTTCATTTATAGATTAAAAACTGTTGAGTTTATCTCAAGGCTATTAAAATTGTATTGTTACAACTCTGCTGCCATATTCTTTGTTAAGAATAATAAAAGTGGGAGTCAAAGTAAACACATTAACATTAAGTACTTGATAATCAGAGAGCACATAAAACTAGAAAAGTGTTCATAAAACACATTTGGACTAAGCAGATGATTGTTGATTCTCTAATAAATGGTATGCCACCTAAGGTTTTTAAAGATCATATTGTACTTTGGGACCTCGTAATGATTTGTGTTTATGTGAGGTTCTTTATGTATTTATATAATTGGTTATATTGGTTCGTTTCTCATTGAGTTGTATACATTTTGTTGAGAAGACTTACATAATGTTGAACCAGAAATAAACATATAAGGTTTATTTATAAAGTTTGAATCCACATTTAAGTTTATTTATAAATACTATCAATCACTGTACTTGATGGAAATACAAGTATCTCTATAAAAACTATATACAAACTTTTGATTCTCAAAATTCTACTAAAAATAAATCATAATCCATTATAAAGTTTCAGTGTTGAATTTCGAAACACTAAATCGTTTCAATATTGAAAAGATGATTTATTATAAAAAGAATCACTACAATTGGCCTCCCAAACTCAGCCAAAATATATGGCAGGAGGTATGTTTGCACAATGTTTAGTTAATAGTTTAGTTTTTATTGAGATAACATACTAGAAATTGTTTCTATCATGAAATCTATGGCAAACGCAATTGGAATGGCTTTCTTGTACCTTTCCATTCGCCTCTCCACCGAAAAATAATAAAATATCGAGAATTTGTTCAAGCAATTTATGGCGCCTCCGACGTCAATCCCTTGTCAGAGTTTTGCAGGAGTTGTCGATACAACCGCTACAAGATTTTTGAAGAATTAGGCCTCACTGGAAACGGCTACAACGTGACCAAGTACATTTACGCCATGTCTCATGTAGATGTGCCTAAATGGTTTGAAAGGTTGAAATTGGGCCGAATTTGGAGCAAAGATTCAAACCGGGTGGGGTATGTCGCCGCGAGCAGCGACATGGAAACCAAAAGAATTGGCAGGAGAGACGTAGTTGTGGCATGGCGAGGCCCTGTGGCGCCAAGCGAATGGCTCATGGATCTCAAAATGAAGCTAGATCAATATCGATTGGAACATTAAAAACCAAGAATCAAGATCCAACATGGGTTCCTTAGTATCTACAAATCCAAGAGCGAGGAAACTAGATATAACGAGTTAAGCGCCTCGAAGCAAGTGATGGAAGAGCTAAACACAATAGCGAATTTTTTCAAAGGAAGAGGCGAAGAAGTGAGCTTAACGATCACGGGCCACAGTCTCGCCGGTGCATCGTCGCTGCTCAATGCATATGAAGTTGCAACCACATTTCCTAATTTATTCATTAGCGTCATTTCTTTCGAGGAGGCACCAAGAGTCGGCAACATCTTTAAAGAAAGCTGAGTGAATGGGGAGTGAAGACCCTTTGGGTTGCTGTGAAACAAGATATTGTACCGAAACTACCTGGAATTGTGTTCAACAAAATTTTTCGGATACTGAATCTGATTATAGAAAGATTGAATTGGGTTTATAGGCATGTTGGGGTACAACTGAAGATCGATAAAGTGATATCACCTTGTTTAGTACATAATTCAGATTTATCAGGGAGTCATAATTTGGAGCTTTATCTCCATCTTTTAGATGGGTATTTGAGCAAGAAATCAAAAGTTCAGATGGAATGCGAGAAGGGATATCGCATTGGTGAATAGTTGCGAACCAATTGCCGCATTAAGAACTTGTGTTGAACAGGCATGGAAGATGGGTGAAACCTGGAAGACTACCTGAAGATATTCTTCTCCGCTTCCCACTGAAGCATCAACTCATGTCCTAGCTGAAAAAAAATAAAAAGAAAACGAAAATCTTCAATTATAAACAACGATAACCTATTTTTCACACTTAAAATTGTTAACAACCAATTTTTTAGACTAGTAAATGTTAACGGTAAAATCAACTTTAACATCTTAATTTTCTATTTATATATATATGTTATAATTTTGACTAATATCATCTCTATTATATAAGCTAATAAATATTTTAATTTGATGAGAAAGAAGTAATTGATGAAAATAAAAATAAAGAAAATAAATTATTTGTCCAAGATCTTCTAAAATAAATTGTTTCACATATTTATTTGATCTTGTTATTTACTTAAATTATATTTGAACACTTTAAAATATATGAAAATGATTTGGTTTCCTTATAATATAGAAAAGTTAAAATTACTTAACGATGAAAATTTTAAAAAATGTTTTAATCTTGAAAACTTTCTAAAACATGACATGTTCTCTGATATTGATGGTTTATATTTGTTTTCAAAATTTAAAGTTTAAAACAAATCATAAACGTAGAAATTAAAACATTCTTGGAGATATGAAATGTTATAACAACTAATAATTCTTTTTCAAATGCATGAATAACTTATAAAATATTATTAACTATTCCTATTATTGTAATTTCATCAAGAAAGAAATTTTTTTAAATTTACGCCTAACTACGTCGCAAAAAATATTAAGTAATTTGGCTTTACTATCAATTAAAATATATTTGATTTTTAAACTTAAAATAACAACTTAATAAGTAATTACATCTTAAAAAATAAAAAAAATAATTTTTAAATAAATTTATAATATATTTATATCATTAAAAGATCATCAAAATAAATATTATTGATCTTTAATTTTTACTTTATTTTACTTCTTTTACTCGTAATTCTCATGAAAGGTTGTACTCTTTCGCAGGTAATGTTTATATACTGAGTTTTGGTTGCCAAAATTTATATTTCTTGTTCATGATTATTTTGTATTTTTAAGAGCTTTGGTCTTTTGATTTATTACAATTAAAAATATTAGGAATCAATTAAAAATCAATGCAAAAGTAAATCTGAATATGTTTTCACCTGCCTTCTCTTCTCTTCTCTTCTCTTCTCTCTCTCTCTCCCCTTCCTCTTTATGCTATAAAAGTCGTCGACAGGATTAGAGCCTTGTTCTTGTCTGTGAGTATTCCTCTTCCATCTTCCATTGTTGTTACCCTTATATCGTTGCCTACCAACCAGCCTTTTGCCTCCAAACATTACATCGACAACTATATCTCTCTCATCGATCTCCTTCCCACAACTCACATTCATCCCCTAATTCATATCCCTCTTTGATCTCCTTTCCACCTTTTTACCTTCTCCCTCTTCAATCTTTGTCGATTCACCTTCAATCCACAACTCACATTTGATCTAAAGTCATCAACTCCCCTCTAAGAGAAGAAAAATAGTAGAAAAAATAATAATAATTAAGGTGAAAATATGATTTATACTTATATTATTAAATAATATCAACCTTAATATATATGGTAAAAAATGATTAAAATATAACTTACTTGTTAAAAGCAATGTTGAATTGTAATAAACAAGTGAAAAAATGTACTTTTTAGGCCAAGGACTAATTCCCACCTAAGATTCTCTGTAAATACAAATTTTCACCATTTAACATTTAAAATCCTAAATACTCACCTATTGATTAAAGTTAACGGTTAAATTTAATGGTCAACAGTTAAATTTTAATGGTTAAAAAGGTATTTTTGTTATTCTATTAAAAATTTTATAAAATAATAAAATAAATTTTATAAAAATAATAAAATATAAATTATTATTTTAAAAATTTTAAAAATTGAAAAATTGAAAACAATAGCCATCACTAATCATGGAACCAGATGGCCAAAAATGGCTACTTGATTTTAAGGACGACTAAAATCAAGTAGTTGAAAATAGTTATTTAGTTTTAGAGGCAACCAATCTAGCCACCTCGTTTGGTAGAGGCTATCAAATTACCAGTCTCTGTTAGCAAACACGACAAAAAATGATTAAAAATGACCAACTTTAGCCCCATCAATCATTTTTTATCTTGATTGTTGGCCACTTCTGACAAACAAGGTGGTCAGATTTATCAACCTCTAGAGCTAAGTGACTGATTTCATTATCAGTACCCACCGCCCATCAATAACGGTGGCCACCTTTTTTAATTTTTTAAAAGGCGAAACAACTAATTCCCACTTAAGGTTTCTTTAAATGACAAAGCCCCACCCAAAAAGCTTTAAAAAGTCAAATACCCAATTTTCTTCTAATTTTTTAAACATATTATAATAAATGACTAAAATACCCTCCATAAAAAATTAAATAAAATTTAATAAAAAATAATAATAAAAAATTTAAAAAAGTGGTCACCACCGCCTTCAACAACAATAGCCACTTGGTTATATTGATAGACACGAGATCTAGTCTCCTCTACTAGGTTTTTGATGGTTGGATTTGGTTGTTTTAATGACGAAGGCGGCCAAATTTGATTAGCAATTTAACCAAGTGGTTATTTTCGATAATCTGGTTAGGTTTTTGGTAAATTTTTTATTTCTATATTTTTGAAAAATTTTAAATTAATTTTTAAAAATTTTTATGATTTTAATAGTATTTTATATTTTAATGATTTTTATAAGTTTAATTTTATTATTAAATATTATTAAATTATTTTTATTCAAAAAGGTAAAAATGCTCTTTTAACCAATTAAATTTAATGATTGACCGTTAAATTTAATAATTGACTTTATTTGGTAAATATTAAGTTTTTTGAAGCTTTTTCGATGACACCTTTTCATTTAAGGAAACTTTGGGTGAGCATTAGTCGTTTGGATCTTTTAAAAAATAAATATTTTAAAATTTTTATTATAATTTTTATTCTACATAAAAATTGTTTATTATAATTATTTACTTTCTTAATAAAAGTTCTTTTGAATAAAAAAATAATCAATAAGTGAATGCTTAAATTTTTAAAAGTTAAATAACGAAAATTTGCCTTTATAGAAAAGTTTGGGTGGGAAATAGGCCTTCAGCCACTTTTTAAACTTAAAAATGGTTGGATACAGAAATTGATAAATTTTGGTGTTTATAAAGTATAGTTGGCCATGGGCCACAAATTGTAAGGCCTAGAAACCGAACGCCCTTAAAAATTAAGCTTGGTACCTCCTTAAAAACCAAGTCAACTGCATATCTAACTACATCTATAAACCAGGGAAAAGAAAATTTTCAAGTTGTTGATTAGTTGTGGGTTACTTGGCACTAATTATTGACACTAGACAAGAGAATAAACAGTATAGAATATCAAACCTGTTCTTGGAATGACAGTAAACAAATTACAAAAAGATGCCTAATAATTTACGCATACCCCCAACGAAGATCGTCACAGAAACACAAACTATATTACAAATTCAGCCACATCAGCATGGCCTCTATCAACAACGTCAAACAAGTTCAGCTACCAACTCTACATCAAACAAATGATGCCGACCGTGAAACATGTGATAAAGCATCATCAAACTGCTCATCATCACGCTTTTCATTGCGCAAGCTTGGTGGGATGTACGAACAGAACAACTCCTCCATGTTAGGCGTTTCCTTCAGGTCGTGGCAAACGACTTCAAGAGCTGTGTTGCTGAATGATCTGTAGAATTTCTTGCTACAAACATAGGCAAAGAGCAAGGATAGTATCGGAAGTGGAATTAGAAATGGAGTATAGTAGAATTTTTTCACCCCGAAGTAACCAAGCATGGTAACTTGGTAGAGTAGTAGAGCAGCAACAATTCGTACAAAAATGTGTGGCCATATTCTTCCATAGCTCTCATATGATGGAACATATACTTTGAGTGCCTGTTTGTTAAACAACAAAAATAGACAGACAGATTTCAGTACACATTATCTTATGCTTAGACTTATGGAAAAACCATAATTCCTCATTTGCTTTGGACAAAAAAGAAAAATATGACAACCAAAGATTAAAAAAGTTCATTCCAACAAGAGACTAAAGAAATGAAACATTGTATGAGAGAAAGAAAACTACCTGGTTCCTAAGGATAAGCCATCCCAGGGCAAAGTACACAACACCAAATGGGATGATCAGAGGAGCTATGACAGAGTAGCAGAGGACAACGGTTAAGATAAGCATGTCACTAGGAATTCTGGTTGCATAACCAAGATCTCCTGGAAGCCAAGCTTCTTTCACCTCAGCTTCAGTCTTGCAAAGATACTTTCTTTTCAGATGAAATATGATGAGAGGAACTATTCGAGATAACTCAAGCCCATAGCCAACAAAAAACCTGAGACCAGTTACTTACGGAAAGGTAAAACTCCTGGTATATAAAGTGATTGAAAGCAATACTAGAAATGATGAAATGTGCAAGAAATAAGAATGATCGTAAGTGATACCACTGAGGAACCAAACGACGAAAAGTAAAAACAGAACATGAAAAGAAGCTTTTTCTTCACTCATATAAAAAAACTGATAGGAAAACGAAACAATGATAATATGTAAGATTTAATCTTACTTCAGAGCCACAAAAGTCAGGAAGAAGGTTGCATTCACAGGAAGGCCATTTGCTAGTTCATCAACGATGGAGTTAGGATCTTTCTCAATTTTCTTCAATGTAGTGAACAGTGTTCCACCCACAGTGACGCCAATAAAAACATTGAACACAATAAAATAGAAATACTTTCCAGATGCAGCCCTTACTGCATGACTCTCAGAAGGAATCCCCTCAGCCTTCGAAAGAAACAAAAGAAACTTGGGTAACAAAGCCAAGAACACTATCAGCGCAATCTGGGGGAGATAAGCTTCCAAAACTGTCCTAATTGCTTCTATATTCACAACTGGCTTTATAAATGGAAGAATTTTCTTTAGATTATCCAGGGTTGTCAATGCAGAAATTAACCCAATTGGAATCATGTAAAACATAATGGTCAGAGCCACAATAAAGTAAATCAAATATTGCCTTGTCTGCCTCTCAAAAAACTTGATTTTCAGGTTAGTCCACAAGATTTCACGGGCTTCAGGTGCATCCATGACAGTCCATGTGTCAACTATCTGGGCATGAAGACTCTGAGCTGCAGAGGATGCAGACACCCTACTGGTGAAGAAGACTAGAGCAGCACCTAGCTGCTTTTCCCGGATAGTGACCTTTTGTTCTGCTTCCAGTTTTGGGGTTAATTCACTGATCTTTTCCTTATAGTATTCTAGTGCGTCAACATTTTTACCAATGAGACCAAGGCAGCCGATCCTGGTGGTTGGTTTTGTTCCTTCTGGCTTGCCAGTTTTTTTCGACTCTTCATATATTGCTTCTGTACGTGCCAGCTTCTTTTTGTACCCTTCCAATTCTTCATAAATTTCGTTAACCTAAGTGAACCAACCAAAGCAAACTTAAAATTGAAAAGAAAGAGAAAAGCATATTCAGCACCAAGAGAGGAACATACCATTCACATCATTATGGGCAATATATCATCTGACCTACAAATCAACCTATTTCCTTTTATTGAATCTAGGATATTATTCACCATAAAACATTATCATATTAATATCATAGGCTTGAACATAGTAACCCAAAAGTCTGAAAACTAAGAAACAGCAATAAAGAAGTAAAAGTGCAAAGGTGAAAATATGAAAGAATCAGAAACAAAAGCACATGTATTGAGCTAGAAATGATGGTCATATAATAGCAGTAAGAAAGGTGTAGCAGAACGAATATTGGGAATATAACACCACACCTCTTTGTTGTTTGTCACCACCATTGATCTGTAAAATGTATCAGGATAGATAGCTTTAAAATACGAATCAACCTGTTCCTTTATGGATTGACCTTTTGGAACAGGAGGTAAGTCTCTAACAAGAACAGCAAATTGTTGAGGTCTCACTTCAGGGGACATCAAGGCATTCGCTCTCAGAGCAGAAACATGTTTGTATGCTCTCCATAACAGATAATAGGAAACAAAAGAAACCCAGTAGACAGATAAAAGGAATCCCCACAACCTTGAGCTCTTCTCCTGCACATAAAACAGGAAACCCAATTTTAAGTACCAATACGGCAGTATCCTTCTTGCTTAAGTATGATCTTAACCACATTAGTTCAATATCACACTAGCTCATGAATAAGTTGTAAGGCATACTTGGACATTTCCCATGGATAACTTGTCAAGATTGCTAAAAGTCCCATTGCTTGTGGTAGTGCCATTACTTGAAGCATCAGAGGACTTCCTTATACTGTCATCAGTTGCAGCAACAGGTAAAAGAACTGGTAGCAGAATAATGCCAGACAAAACAAATATCCCCAGCACTGACACATGAAATAAGAAATTAGAAAGCCAAAAAAACAGGGGAGAGTATAGCAAAAATATGGAGATACAGTTGAACAATGAGATTTCATGGCCAATGAATTTGTATTTGAATAGTTACATTGAACGTTTAATAAATAAATACCCTACATACCATTTTTTTTCCCCTTGCAAGTTGAAATTTAGTTGTCATTTTCACAAATGGATAATGCATTTTTCTATCCGCCACAAACTTGTTTAAGAAAAATAAACATCAATTCACTGCAAATTTGTATTCAAAATCTGCACAATCATTCAATTTATCTTTTTTTCGCCCCAAATTATGGGATGGATAAATTTACCCAGCGTTACATAATTAAGCATTTATAGAAGCTCTGCTTAGTCCAAACATGGCTACATTAGAAATTCCAAAAATTTGCACACATCAAATTTTAAAAAACGTGTGACTGTTTGACACGGAGAAAGACACGCAAATAAAGACAGAGAAAAAGAATTTTTCCGAAATGAGACTTCTCAACTTCCAATTTTAGGCAAAGAAAGGTAACGAATCACGTAAAGTAAGCATTTAAGTTGGTCTAATTATTACAAAAGACTCTCTGTTTTCATCTTCAAACTACGCATTTTCACAGCTTCAAATAAATAATAATAATAATGAAAGAAAGACAGTTCATCCCCTGAAAATGTTCAAAATTCTCTTCAGTAATTCATGAAACAAACTGGAATAGTCGAATTTTCCTCCCACAGTAAACAAAAAAACTTAGAACATAAAATTAAAAAAAAAAGAAATTAATTGAAAAAGAACCATGGATGAGACAAACCAGTGCTCATGAAAACAAAGTAGACAGCAGTGTCCAAGCCAGAGATATCAATAACGTCTTGTTCGGAGGAAGCCATAACCTCCCGGATCCAAGCAAAGGGGTTCCGACTAGATGAACCCTCCCATGGATCTAAACCTTTCAAGATCCGATTGGGATAATAAACGACGACGTTTCCTGGTTTCCTGGAAAGCCAGGTGAAAAGGAGCATCAAAATTACGAAAATAACAAAGGAAGTCCCCAAGGACGTCAAGAAAGAACTGAAATCCATCTCTCTCCTTCAGAGCTCTCTGCTTGCTTAGCTTGGAGTTCTTCGTATAAAAAGAGCAGTTAAAGTAGCCGTTAAGGAGACATTGAAGAAGACAAATAAAAATACAAACGGTTTCAGTGGATTTAAACCGAAGGAAAATTGAATAGCCGGGGCCTATCTGCCGCTTTAAATGTGAAAGTGCCAACACTAAACCAGGCCAAAGGACTTGTTCCCACCGATAGTTTGAGGCGGCGACACCTTTCCACCCACAAATTTTTAAAAACTCAGAATCCCACCTTTCAACTAAATTTTAAATATTTTTTATAATTTTTTAAATGAAATGACTAAAATACCCTTTAAAAAAATAAAAATTTATAATAAAATTATAAAATAATTTTTAAATATAAAAAATTAAAAATATATTTAAAAAATTTAAAATTTTAAAAAATGTTTAAGTAGTCACCGTCGCTAATGCCGACGGCAGTGGCCATTGATAATGAAACCAGGTGGTCGTCTCCGGTCACCTAGTTCCAGGGGAGGTCAAATCTAGCCTCCCCATTCAATAGAGGCGGTCAAATCTGGCCGCCTCCAGTTTTGGAGGAGGAGACCAGATTTGGCCTCCTCCGTCGAGAAAAATGGTTGAAAACGATCACTGAAACCAATACCGACCATTTTCGACTATTTTCAGTGGCTAGATCTGGCCGAAGAGGCCAGATTTGGTCTCATTCTCTAAAACTGGAGGTGGCCAGATCTGGCCGCCTCCACCGAACGAGGAGGCTAGATTTGGCCTCCCCTAAAACCAGGTGGCCAAAGACGGCCACCTGGTTCCTTTATCAGAGGCCACCACCGTCGACTTAAATTTTTTAAAAATTTTGAATTTTTTATGTATATTTTTAAAATTTTATATTATATAAAATTTATTTTATTATTTTATAAAATTTGAATCTTAAAAAGATAAAAATACTCATATATTATTACTGTTTGTTATTATATTTAATATTAAATTTGATTGGTAGGTGGGATTTTAAATTTTTAAAAGTTAATGGGTGAGACCCATCTCAAACTATGGGTGGGAACAAGTACTTTGGCCACTAAACAAACAAGAAAATGTCTCAGAGAGTTCGATTTTTCATAGCCTCTTTTTTTTTTCTTTTTTTTATTTTTTTTCAGAGTGCTATAAGAAAAAAGGTGACAAGAGTGGGGACTTAAATGAAATAAAAAAAATTACATGTTTCAGAAGACAAAATAAAAGTACATTATTAATAATTGGGCCAAAGGGCTGTATTCCATCCCAGGTTTGCCCAAATAAAGCACCACCATTTAAGTTTTAAAAAGTTGGATTCTCACCCCTCATTCTCTTATACGAGGAGATAGTAGATCATTGGGGATACATTTTTTTTTTTTTCCTTATTTTTCTATTTTTTATTTTAAAAAGGACTTATGTTTGATGGTAAACATAATTTGTAAATATATTAAAGATATTAATAAAAATTTACAAGATTTTGAAAATTAAAAAAATGGTGTAGGATGTTTTTAAAATTTTAATATCATTTAATAATTTTAAAAATGATAATTAGTCCTCTACAAAATTTAACAAAACATTATATTTTAAAATTTGCTAGATTTTTTATATTTTTTATAAGTAAAAATGATAAATTTCTAAACTAGTAAAGATATATTAGTAATTTGATATTTATAAAAAGTATTAATGATAGTTTTATAATCTTATTAAAAAGTTATTTATGGAAATTAAACATATTTATTAATGAAAGTAGAAAAGGGATAAAAATTTACTTTTTAAAACTTAAAAGATGAAATTGTTATTCAACAAACCTTTGGTGGGCATGGGAATTTGGCCTTAATAATTATACTTAAGATTAAATTTAAACTGAGTTTGCTTGTGTTCAATCTCCAGTTTTAGAAGATTTGGTTTATCAAGCTCATAAGTTTAAAAATTTTGATTTAAAATGAATAAAATGATATTATTTTTTTACCGATATATATTAAATAACTTTATTTTGATGACTTTTTTTAAAAAACTTTCCTTAATCCGTTATATATATTTATCAAATTCACTAAGTTTCAATTTGATTCCTTATTAGTCGAGCGAGCTTGAGCTAGATTTATCTTGAATGTAGTCTTAAATATTGTATCAAGATTCTAAATTCACCTTTTCACAAATATTTGCCAATTAGAAAGGTTTAAACATATAGTTTAAAGCTTATGGATCTACTATTTCATTAAACCTCAGGGTAGTACAAAACTCAACTTTAAGGGTATGAACAATACATATGAACACTTTTTTAAATCCATTTGATTAATTTTTCTAATTCACATTTTGGTGAAAATGTTTTGTTTATAATTCATTACACAAGGTTTTAGAAAATACAGGGTAAGGAAACACATTTATAAATAATTAGTTTTATTTAAATCTTAATTAAAAATTAGGCCAAAGGACATATTTTCATCTACAGTTTCATTCGAAGATAAATTCTCACATTTTAAGTTTTAAAACTTAAACACTCACTCATTGACCAAAATTAACAGTTAAATTTAATATTTAATAATAGCATTTTCATAGTTAGAAAAATATTTTAGTCATTTTATTAATAAAAATTTATAAAATAATAAAATAATTTTTTAGGAAATAAATTATTAAAAATATTAATAAATATAACAAAATTTTAAAAGTTAAAAAAATTAAAAGCAACCACCACTACCAATGCCAATGGTGATGGTTGCTGATAATGGAATGAGATAGCCGCAAATGATAGTCTGGTTCCCGTGGTAGCCAGAACTACCTTTTATTTTAGAGGAAGTTATTAGATTTAGTTGTCTTTACTAGCAAAAATAATCGGAAATAGCCAATTTTGGCTGTCGCCAGTCATTTTACCCATAGTCTGCCACCTTCGCCACCGACGCTACCAGTTGTGGTGGCTGTCTTTTTTATTTTTTACAATTTTAATATATTTTTTACAAAATTAATATATTTTTTAAATTTTTAGTATATTTTTATTTAAATATGATTTTATAATTTTATTATAAATTTTTAATTCTTAATAAGGGTATTATAGTTATTTTACAAAATGTGTTAGTGAAATTGGATAGAAAATAGGTGAAAGAGGGGTGTTTGGGTTTTTAAATGTTAGAGGGTGGAAATTTGGCTTTGAGTGAAAGCTTGGGTGGAAATGAGTACTTTGGCGTTAAAAATTAATTGGTTTATGACATTAATTTGAAATGTAAAAAAATCTAATGAATCTTAAGGGATTCAGTCAAGTAATACTCAAACTAAGATTATATATTAGGCCTTCCAATTGGATTAACTAAGCCCAAGGTTTGATTAGGGAGTCTAAACAAATCAGTTTTACACCGAATAAAATTAAAATCTCCTACAAATTTGGCTTAAAAAAAAATTATTCTAAAGGTTGATAGGCCTTGAAAATTCATTCATTGTAATCAATGATGTATTTGTTAGGTTTTTAAATTTAAAAAATATTATAAAGATGGTTTTGCAGCTTTTACAATTTTTTAAAATTATATGAATAGGTTTGAAGCTTAACATTTTTTGATAAATTAGATCTGAAAAAAAAGCAAAAAATGATACTCAAACTCAAAATTCAAGCCTAACTTTTTTTAAGTGTTCAAACATGAATAAGTTGCTTGCAAAGATTTTAATAACAAATCACAATGACAGTTGTCATATTTCTTCACATCAAGTGAAGATAAACTCTACCAACCCCTTTTTTGATAAACTTTTGTTGCATTATTTGTATTTTGCTTAATCGACAAGAAACAAGAACGGTGCATCAGATAGAGAAGAAGGGAAACGATATCCACATGAATTACGTAATGTAGTTTAGCATTATTTGACTCCTATTATTAGTATTATTTTTAAACATTATTATCTAAACAAGCATGTCAACTATATATTATATTATATTATATTATATTATATTGTATAGCACTATATACTATTAATTATAATGATTAAAATGGAAAATTAGTTATCAGTCAATTAATAACCACACCCACAACCACAACCACAGTAGTAGAAGAGAAATTTGCACTATTTGTACTAAGAAAAGCCAATATTTAGTTATTTCTCCTTTCCTATAAAGCACGGCAGGCAGGGCTTCCTGACTTGTTATCCAATGAAGGAAATTTAAATTATGATCGTAAGAAGGCCACGTCATTCTATTGGATGAGATTGTGTCCAATACTCATCATGCAATCCACATATATATATATATATATATATTCTATTCAATCCAATTCGACAGGCCACTGCCACCACGCGGCCAAAAACGAAAAATTGACGTATTATTACATATTCAAGTGATTTAATTATTTATTTAAATTTAAATTTTTTTGTTTAGTTACAAAAGTTCGTTATTCACACAATATCTTTACAATAATGAGGGCATATAAATATATTATGCTTTTGTGAATATTTTATCATCAAAACGAGTGGTATTAGACATTACAGCTTTGGGTGTGAATGCGAAAAGTGAAACCTTAGGGGAGGTGAACGTAATCGGCATATTAACGTTATTTAATGAATTTTTTTAAAAAAAAATTATTTAGTTTTTCCTTACACCAATTCGAAACGGCTCAGTCACGTTACGCCCAGACTGGCATGGATTTTTTCCCCGGTTGTCTGTTCTTTGCCCTTTGTTTCATCATGCCAAGTGTCACACTTATACAACCATGGAACGTGGCAGGATCAGGGTGGTGCCGACAGACAAACGGATAAGACGGACCCACGTAGATGTAGGACCTTGAAGCACGTGGGTGGTAGATATGAGCGAAAGTGTTGGAGTGTGAGCACGGTAGTTAAAGAAAGCGAAAGAAGTAAAGTTAGCGGGCCCCATTTCTGACGCGAAACAAACCGCTTGATTCTTTTCTAGCCCGGTCGACATAAAAACAGTATCTCTGTGTTCCATCCTAGGTTTAGAGAAATTACACCTTGAACGTCTTGAATTATTTTGTTCTAAATTTTTACCCCAATTATAATTATGCTAGGAAAATCTCTGTAAAAAAGTATAAAAGATTATTTTAATTTTAAAAAATCTTTGTCTCCACTCATCAAATTATAAATATTTAAAAGTCTCATGAAAAAACTAATTATATTAAAAAAAAATAAATTTGGCCGTGTAAATATTAAGTTTTTTTTTTTTGTAGTAAACTACCAAAAAAGATTTTTTTATAACAAATAATTAATTAAAATTCCTATATATAAAAAAAAAATATAACTTACTAGAAAAGCCCAAATAGAAGTGACAAGCATGAGACGAAAAAAGAGATTCACAAAGAAAGAAAAGATAAAATTATTGAGGGCAAAATCAATGAAACATTAAGAATAAACATCTGGGCCCAATGGTTTCTTATTCAATTGAATCAATTCTCCTCCCTCTTTCATTCTTTGTTTGGTTAGAGATTTTGATTGTCCGCGAGATACTTCCTTTATTAATATAAAAAATCTTAATAAATTCATATATGAAATTGCAAAATCTTTGATGAATCAATGTGCTTATTTGAATTAATTGAACATAAAAAGCAAATACATATGCCTCTAAGCATTTGCATCCACTAAAACTTGATATTTCCAAGAGTGTGACATGCATTTGCATATACAATATACTTGCTCAACCTAAAGAATACTAATGCTAGTGGCCAAAATGTATCAGTATCCACCAAAACTCCCATTTCTAGATCCTACATGAAAAATTCATCAATGGGGAATATATAGGAAGTAGGAACGGTGGTTAAAATGACTAAACCAATAAGATTTGCCTTTTGTCACCTGAAGTTGCAGCATTGAGCCCGACCGCGCACCAGCTTGTCCCAGAGACAGATCATCTGTCTCGGGGATTGGTAATGAGCAGTGTAATAACCTTCCATGCATCCATATTGACAAAACTTCCAGCTGTGTGAGTATTGTACCGGCTTTGTACTGTTAAATTGTTCAACCCACATTCCCATACTCACATCCTCCATCTTGAACAGCTGCCACCAAGAAAAAAAAGATACTATTCCTTTATCAAGGCAGAAACAAATAAATGGAAATAGATAAATAAAACATTAGATGTTACCAACCCTTAGGCTCTGATTGCTGTGTTTGGAGACGATAAACTTGGCAATATCACTGGAAATAACATATCCAGGCCCATTGGCATAGGGAGGGTATACTTCTTCTGGCCACTCCTGATTATTAGACAGTGATCTTTGAGATGCAGCAGAGCATAGATGAAACATAACAAGAAGATGATAGAAAAATCCTCTTTAAGTTCTATGCACCCAACAACAAAAGCCAATTAACCATCACAAAGACAATCTTGGACAAAACTTATAAATAAAATTAATTTTTGTTACCTACTGCCAAGCATCACAATGCAAAGAACTTCCAGGACTCTTGATGAAAGAAACCAAAATAAATGGACAGGTTATGAGAGTCTAAAACCCCATTCAAGACATAGTCTACTAAAGTATAAATTCATGATAATGAAGACATTAACAAGAGCCTGTTAGAGCTCATGCATATGTTTCCCGTAAGTTGAAGCAGCGGCAGCAAATGACAAAGTTGCACAGTACAAGTGGCAGGTTGATCAAGACTGTGGAAATTGTAATATCTTATTGTATTATCAATATACTGATACAATCTATATATAGTATAGTAAGAAGAAAAAAAATAAGGAAATAAAATTATACAATCCGAACTTTCTTAATCTAACATATTTTAACTTGATTCTCAACACTCCCCCTCAAGTTGGAGTATACAAATCATATGCACCAAGCTTGTTACAAATAAATTCAATGCGTGAACCTCTAAGTGATTTGGTCAGAATGTTTGCAAGTTGATCGTTGGAGCTAACATGACTAGTAGTTATACACCCAGATAAGATCTTTTCTCGAACGAAGTGACAATCAATCTCTATATGTTTAGTCCTTTCATGAAATACTAAATTAGAAGCAATATGAAGTGCTGCCTGATTGTCACAAAGAAGCCTCATCTTTGATATCGTTGTAAACTTCAACTCATGAATCAATTGTTTTAACCAAACAAGCTCACATGTAGCCAATGCCATAGCGCGGTATTCTGCTTCTGCACTGGACCTAGCAACTACATCTTGCTTTTTGCTTTTCCATGAAATCAGATTGCCACCGATAAGAATACAGTACCCTGAAGTTAAACGCCTATCTGATGGGGACCCGGCCCAATCTGCATAAGAGTATCCAATCACTTGAGTATGTCCCCTGTCTTCATACAATAATCCTTTGCCTGGTGCTCCTTTGATATACCTTAGGATTCGAACAACTGCATCCCAATCGAATCACATGGAGATTATAGGAACTGACTAACTACACTGATAGAAAAAGAGATATCTGGTCGAGTAATAGTAAGATAGTTCAGTTTGCCTACTAACCTCCTATATCTACTAGGATCTGCAAGTGGCTCCCCCTGTCCTGGTACAAGTCTAGTATTAGGATCCATAGGAGAGTCAACAGGTTTACAATCTAACATCCCTGTCTCTTCCAAAATATCTAAAGCATACTTTCTTTGAGAGATAATTATACCAGATTTAGATTGATCAACTTCTATCCCAAGAAAGTATCTAAGTGGTCCCAAGTCTTTAGTCTGAAAATGGTCAAATAAATGTTGCTTTAACTGATGAATGCCTTCTTGATCATCACCCGTGATAACAATGTCATCAACATAGACAACCAAGTAAATACACTCTCATTTCGATGTATGTCTATAAAATACAGAATGATCTGACTCACATCGAGTCATACCAAATTCCTGAATAACTTTGCTAAACCGTCCAAACCAGGCACGCGGAGATTGCTTAAGACCATACAGTGAACGACGGAGTTTACAAACCAAGCTAGACTCCCCCTGAGCAACAAATCGAAGAGGTTGCTCCATATAAATCTCCTCTTGAAGTTCACCATGAAGAAAGACATTTTTTTTTTTTTTTTTGTGATTGGCACTTAGGTGGACCTGTATAAATTATGATATATTACAAAGCTCAACACAAATTCCTGTGCTGTTTCTAAGAAGGGTGATGTTTACAATTTGAAACAAATGGACTGCTTGTTGAAAACACCCCTTCCTGCTCTTCATAACAGCTATATCCACCTAATATTCAAGCCATTCACAACCAGGCCAAACTATAAGGGTTATCTATGGCTAAGCTATCAGGGCTATCTTACTATCACTCGACCAAATATTTCTTTTTCTGTCAGTATAGTTAGTTAGTTCCTACAATCTCCATATGATTCGCATTGGGATGCAGTTGTTCGAATCCTAAGGTATATCAAAGGAGCATGTGAATGTAATAGTAATGTACGAGCAGTTTCAATAAGATGCCTATTTTTACGCTCAGCAACCCCATTTTGTTGTGGGGTGTAAGCACAAGAAGATTGATGAAGAATGCCTTGAGAAGACATAAAAGTTGTGAAAGGAGTTGAAAAATATTCACAGGCATTATCACTGCGTAATGTACGAATAAAGGTATTAAATTGTGTTTTGACCTCAATACAAAATGATTTAAAGATAGAAAATAATTCAGAACGATGTTTCATTATAAACACTCATGTGCACCGTGAATAATCGTCTATAAATGTCACAAAATATTGAAAATTTAAAAGAGATTTGACTCGACAAGGACCCCACACATCAGAATGTACTAACTCAAATGGAGAGGAGGCCCGATTATTGACACGCCTTGGGAAAGAATGACGAGACTGTTTTCCAAGTTGACATGACTCACACTCGAAATGAGATAAACTGGATAAACTAGGGACCATCTTCTGAAGCTTAGACAAACTAAGATGCCCCAAACGATTATGGAGGAGATTTGGAGATTCAGTGACTGTGCAGGCAATAGAAGATGAAGGCAAATAGAGTTTGTAAAGTCCTTGTGACTCATATCCTTCGCCAATCGTCTTTCCCGAACCACGGTCCTAAATAAAAACAGAATCACTAGTAAAAGTGACAGAACAATTTAAGGTTCGTGTAAGTTGACTAATAGACACGAGATTATATGGACAATGAGGAAGGTAAAGAACAGATTTTAAAGGTAAAGAATTGAGAATGTGAGCATTACCTACAACTTTAGCCATGACTTTTGTACCATTGGCTAAAGTGACCGAATGTGGAGTGTTCAAATGTGAAAAATTGGACAATAAATTATAATTACCAGAGAGATTGTTAGAAGCACCGGAATCAAGAACCCAAGGCCTGAGACTGGAGAATTGAGACAGAAAAACAGTTGAATTACCAGATTGTGTGACTGAAGCAACAGTAGATTGAGATGACTGCTTGCTTGCCTGATATTATAAATATTCTTCGTAATCAGCCCCAATGAGAGTCACAGATTTGCCAGCCATTCTTAATGATTAGAGTTTGATTATGAATACCAATAACCAGTCGAAAGGCAATGACAGAGAAAAGATAATCAAACAGCACTTATAGAAAGCCTAGAGATCCGTTGAAGGCAGTCAGGAAGAGCACAGTAACCGGAGAAAGCAATACCAACTCTGGTGAGAACCTTTAGTAAGCCAGAAGTTGTTAGATCGGCACCTTCTGAGACGGAACAGTGAAAAACCTTTAGATCGGCACTTTCTGAGACGGAACAGCGAAAAAAAAAGGGAAAATCAGCTTTTCTGGTCGTCGGAGACAGACTTCTGGTGATCAGACGTGGACGGAGCTGCATGGGAAAACTCACCGTCCTGTTCTGAATGGAACGAAGCCGGCGGTGAGTGCTCGCGCTCGTCGGAGAGACGAGATCGGAGAAAACAACCTAGATGAAGAGGTGGCGCGTGAGACGCAAACGACGGACCAGATTTAAGGAGCTGGCCAACGATGAGAAGAGGATTTCGTCGGGTTGTCAGATGATCGTTTTGACAATCGGAAAGGGACACTCTGAACTCATCGGAACAGTGCGCACGTCGGAAAAAAAAGGAATTAGGTTTCAGAGGAGGCTCTGATACCAAGTGGAAATTGTAATATCTTATTGTATTATCAATATACTGATACAATCTATATATAGTACAGTAAGAAGAAAAAAAATAAGGAAATAAAATTATACAATCCTAACTTTCCTAATCTAACATATTTTAACTTGATTCTCAACAAAGACAATAGATGGTAAAATTACCAAAAAAGGGCAAGAAACAACCAAGCAGCAAAGTGAAAGGCAGGAGATAAGCAAACAACAAAGTAAAGAAATGCACCAGAAAAAAGGGCTAGACCATGTGACAAGCTGAGATGGGAGGAGCTTATGCAAAGAGGAATAGGTATCTACTAGAGAGGAGGTTAGGGGGCTTATGCAGAAAATTAGTAATTAGGTAAGGGAAAGGGAAAGAACCAGTCTCTCAAATGCTGGATCTGAGGAAAGGGTTGATTGTACTGTTTTATTGATGAGGAGAGTGAATTTATATTGTATTTTGTGGGGTTAAATGCACTCATGGTCACTGAACTATTCACTAAATTCATTCGCGGTCACTTTTGTTTAAATCGTTGCACAAAAGTCACTGAACTTTGGATTTTGTTTGTCGTTAAGTCACTCTACTGTTCATCCGTCAAAATATTTAACGGCTGCTGACGTGGACATTTTGCTGACGTGGATGCTGATGTGGATATTTTGCTGACGTGGCATCTAGTCATCGTCCATGTCAGCAACCACGTCAGTATTGAAACAGTGGATGTGATATGGCATCCTGTCAACGTCCACATCAGCATTGAAACAGTGGATGCTGACATGGCATCCTGTCAGCGTCCATGTCAGCATTGAAACAGTGGATGTTGACATGACATCCTGTCAGCATCCACGTCAGCTTTGTGTTAGTTTCTGTTGCAGTGACCTCACAGCAAATAAACTCAAAATTCAGTGACCACGGTTGAAATTAGTGAAAACTTCAATGACCTTGAGTGCATTAACTTCTCTTATAACTTTTTTTTTTCTCTTCTAGTTTGTTAAAGTGCTGGATTGTCAATTCTCTCACTCTACTTTCTTTTATTTTTTTATCTAATCACATTTAGATTGATTAGTCTATGAATTGAGAAGCCAAATAATAACAGTCATAAAAACATACTAATTTTTTTGATCAAACAAACAATAAATATTTTTCACTTTCTCTCTCTATTTTCTTTATGACTGATGAGTGATAATGATTATAAATTGATTGTGATTTAGTTTTTTTGTTAGACATTGAAACTTTGTTGTTCTTATATTTATATATGAGTTTGTGTTTTTATTTGAAATAGGATTGGATTCGAGCTAAATTGAACACGAACAAACATATGTTCGTTTTTGGGCTCGTTCGTACTGTTTAGGTTCGTGTTCGTTGAATAGTTTTATAACAAAGTTCGTATTCATGTTCGGTTCGTATAATTCAATTTGTATTCAGCTCGTATTTGGTTTGTATAATTCGTATTTATATTTATTAAAAATTATAATTAATATAAATAATTAATAAAATATAATTAAAAAATTTTTAATTTAAGTTCGGGTTTGTGTTTGTGTTCGGTTGGTATAGTTCAAGTTCATATTCGTATTCGCTGATTTTAAAATTACTGTTCTGGTTCGTGTTCGTGTTCATGTTCGGATTCGTATAGTTTGTTTCAGGCTCGCTCAAATCGAACTTAAAAACGAACTTGAATATATTCGGTTTGAATCCAATCCTAATTTGAAACTTTATTTTACAGTTTTGCCTTGTAGCTGCTTTCAAAAGTTGTTAATTTATTTGTAAAAATACTTTTTTTTAGTGTTCTCATTTGTTTTTTATTTTAAAAATTTCTAGTTTGCATCTTTTTTAATTCTATTTAATGACTAATAAAATAGATGAGAAGAAAAATGAGGTATCTTCTGTAGAGTGAGAGAATTGATAGTCCAACACTTTAACAAACTGGAAGAGAAAAAAAAAGTTATAAGAGAAGCTAATGCACTTAAGGTCATTGAAGTTTTTACTAATTGCAACCGTGGTCACTGAATTTTGAGTTTATTTGTTGTGAGGTCACTGCAACAGAAACTAACACAAAGCTGACGTGGATGCTGACATGGACGCTGACAGGATGCCATGTCAGCATCTATTGTTTCAATGCTAACGTGGCTACTGACATGGACGATGACTAGATGCCACATCAGCAAAATATCCACATCATCATCCATGTCAGTGTCCACATTAGCAAAATGTCCACGTCATCGTCCACGTCAGCAGCCGTTAAATATTCTGACAGATGAACAGTATAGTGACTTAACGGCAAACAAAATCTAAATTTCAGTGACTTTTGTGCAACGATTTAAACAAAAGTGACCGCGAATGAATTTAGTGAATAGTTCAGTGACCATGAGTGCATTTAACCTTATTTTGTGAGACCTACGTGCTGGTTTTATTATCAATCAATGTAAAACTGGTGAAGCTTTCTTTTACATATTTTCCAGTGTGCAAATATCAGTGTGGAAGTATTTTGGGTGGTTGATCGTGTATCTGAGTTGCAGGTTTGGAAAAGGAGGAAGCCACTGGAATTGAACTAAAATGAAGAAGCAGGTGAGAGAGTCTATTCCTCCACCACCTACGAGAATGGAAGAAGAGATAGTAGGGAAGAGACTCCTGATTGAGAGATGAAAGAAAAGGGTGTCCAAGGTAGTGGCTAACGTCACACACCCCACTGCTAGCTTGAGCTCCTTGTTTACAATAGAGAGGATCCTATAGGGTGGCTATTTTGCGTGAAAGGTACTTAACAATTAATCAACTATCTGACCACATACAACTGATGGCAGCAGTTGCTTGCATGGAAGGAGTTGCTTTAAATTGGTTGCAAAATAGGGAAGGTCGACACCCATTCAGTGATAAAACAAGCACAAACAAAAATTTATTGGTTTGTTTCAAGCCATCATAGAATGGTTCTCCCTACAAACAACTGTTGTGTCTTTGGCAGACAAAATCGATGAACGAGTCAGGTGCAAGTTTGAGTTGTTATTAGTACCATTGGAGGGAGTTTTAGGAGAGATTTTGATGGAAGCATTCTTAAATGACTTGAAGGAGGACATCCGTTCCACATTCCTATAATCCACTAGGCCTTACTCGAGACTTGAATACTTACCCTAAATTGAATTCATATATTTCTCATAACCCATCTTACCATTAAAACTAAAAAACACAACACCAAACCAACTCAAACACAAGTCCATTTTTGACCAACTCCATCATATCATCCTCCAACTAAAGATGAGATAACAATGTTTGATAACTTTTTGATGAGGAATTTTGCTTCAAGTGGGAGAAGGGTTTATGTTTCAGGTAATGATGAAAAGTATGGACTAAATCACTTGTGTCATTTCCTGTAGTTGAGTGCTTATTGGGTGTGAGGATGAAATGAAAGTTGAAGGAAAGAAGAAATAGGAGTAGTTACGATTAAAGAAAATGAGATGGAGTTGAATATGAATTCTAGTTTAGTTGATAGACTGAGCTGGCCAACGATGATGAAGTTTAGGAGGAGGATAAACTAGAGAGATATGTTGATAATGCTAGATAGCAAGGCTACTTATAACTTCATTTTGGAGAAGCTAGTGGCTCAAATGGAGATTCCATATCTTTGGTAAAATTTATAGTCGTTTTGGGGAACAACTAAAGAGTTAGAGGACCCGAAAGGTGTGTGTTAAGAACCTGGATCTTCTTCACTGATTTGTGATTGCTTTGTTTTTCCCTTCTAACTTTTGTAGAATTTATTTAGAATTTCAACAGTGAAGTAGTGAATATATTAAGAGAAACAAAAGGAAACACTCATTTCCTGTATTAATTTTAGTAAGAATGTATAAAGTTTGGATTGCAAATTCCCAATCAAGAACTCAACCAAACAGTAAAGAAAATATTGAAAGTGGGGAAACCCATAACCTTGCAAAACCCGCAATACAAAAAATATATTTTTAACAAAATGAATGAAAGATGCAGAAAACTAATGATTCTCTTTCTTATAAAGTGCAGCCCTAACTGAATTTCACCCCTCCTATCTTCAATTGCCACATGTCTCCCTCTTGATTTCTTTCTCATTTGTGGGCCAAGGACCATACTCACTTTGGGCTCGCGTCTTCACAAGTTTTACCACCTCAATGATTAGGCTCCTATCATTACCCCCCCTATCAAGTGCCACCTTGTCCTCAAGGTGGAAACAAGGACACTGCATCATAGTGAGGAAACAATTTGCATAGCAAACATCATCTAAGAAAGGAAGGTGCTTAAGAGCATTCTCTAACCTATGAAACCTAAGGTTAATATTATAGTGCCCCAAGAGAGTTGCAAGACATTCTAGTTTTGGGAGAGAAGGAAGAAACTCTTCTGAGTGGTGTTGTAACTAGTTTATAAGGTAATAAGTTGGATTATTTAAGTTATAAGGGTGTAAATGATATGTTGGTGGGCTAAGTTGAGAGAGTGGTGTGCTTAGGAGGGTGGTATATGAGTTGGCTTGGTTTGGGCTTGGATGTGTTATTTGAGTTGGGTTGGCATTATATATGGGTTTTAGGTCCGGTCTAGGTTTTTGGGTTGTTTGGGTTGGATGGTTTTAATTGAAATTGGGTTGGGCTGATTTGATTTGGGTTGTTTGAATGGTAATTGGGTATGAAAACCTGAATTTGGGATGGACTGTTGGGTTAAGGTTCATTTAAGTAAAGTGAGTTTGATGGCAGAATTTGGGTTGGGGTGTAACCTTTTGATGGTTTAAGATTTGGGCCTGGGTCATATATTTTGGTTGGAATGGTGGGTTGATTTGTAGAAAAAGAAGATTGAGCTAGGTCTTGAGTAGGTTTTAGATTAATGTGGGCTGGGTTTGTCTTTTGGAAATTGTTGTTGGGTTTTATTTAAAATAGGTATGGATTTGGACTATATGATATGCTTGTTGGAAAGGGTTGGATCTTTGGGTCAGGTAAAAATCTAGTAGGGCTATTATAAGAAACTTCTTCTTTCTTTTCCGTCAGGCGGCCTTTGTCTTCTCCTTTCATTTTCATGGCTTCTTCACAATCCATCTCTTTAACTTTCAACTCTCTTGCCTGAGAAATCAAGCCATCAAGCATTTGAACGGATTTTGAAAGTTGGATATTACTGTAATTGATTAGTTTTCTATCAACTTCTATCAGCTTAACCTTTTGGACTTCGGTCAAATTGGATTTGTCGTCGTGATACACAGAAAGCTCCAATTGCCATGAGTCTTGATTATGTCGTGGATTTGTCTTCATTGTTGTCGCTTTTGGGTAGTGGTGATTGTGTAAATGTTTTCCGGCCCACAGTTTGGTCTCTTGGTGCATTGACGATTGGTTTTGAGTAACAAGGGGAAAGCGGTACATCAAAATTGGATCTTAAACTTTCCTTTCTGTCCTTCTTATTATGAGTTGTTGAATCTCAAACATATATCCCTCCAAGGCATTGAAGTGAGCATCATATTTGTCTATCTTCATTGAAATTTCTTCCAATCGAAAATCCATGGCGGACACTTTGTGAGACAAAACACGATATCCTTGCTCCAAATCACCAACTTTTTTTTCCATTTTAGTTGAAATCATACTTAGATTTGTCTGCTCTGATACTAATTTGTTAAGAACCTGGATCTTCTTCATTGATTTGTGGTTGCTTTTTTTTTCCTTGCTAATCTTTGTAGAATTTCTTCATAATTTCAACAGTGAAGTAGTGAATATATTAAGAGAGACATAAGAAAACACTCTCATTTCTTGTATTAATTTCAATAGGAATGTATAAGATTTGGATTGCAAATTCCAAATCAAGAACTCAACCAAACAGTAAAGAAAATATTGAAAGTGGGGAAACCTATAACCTTGCAAAACCCTCAATACAAAAAATATATTTTTAACAAAATGAATAGAAGATGCAGAAAACTAATAACTCTCCTTCTTATAAAGTGCAACCCTAATTGAATTTCACCCTCTCCCATCTTCAATTGCCACCTGTCTCCCTCTTGATTTCTTTCTCTTTTGTAAGCCAAGGACCACACTCACTTTGGGCTAGCGTCTTCACAAGTTTTACCACCACAGTGATTAGACTCCTATTAGTGTGTGACGTCAAGTTATCATTGCAAGGTATCTCTATTGTCCAAAATTTATTTCCATTTAAATTGGGAAGTGTAGATGTTATTTTGGAATCGATTGGTTAAGAAATTTAGATGAAGTTTAATTGATCAATCTACTTTTATTTCTAAATCATCAACAGGATCATCCTTAACTCTTACAAGTGTAGATTATGAGGAATATCTTAAATATCAAGCAGATAAACAATCTTCCTCCATTGCTTCAGTTGCACACTCGAGTAATTTAATTGCTTGCCTCACTCATTCCTCCATTATAGGACCTTGAATTTTTTATTCTAGAGCATCTGATCATAAATCTGGTAACCCTCATCTACTCTCTCATATTTCTCATACCACATCTTTACCCCTTGTTACACTTGTTACTGGGTCCAAAGTTGTTCAAGCGATGAGACGTGTTTAACCACTTCCCTTCGTACCTTTAAACTCAGTTCTATAAATTTCTAATTGCCCATTTACTCTTATCTCAATGAGTAAACTCACTTAGTTCTTAAACTGTTTTATTACTTTCACTAATAATTCTGTTATTCTACAGGACCGTTGAAAGGGACAGATGATTGGCACAGGACGTGAATCATAGTCTCTATCATCTTGACTTACCTCCTTCTCCTATAGCATGCACTCTCTCTGAGGATCCAACTCTTCTCCACAATCATTTGAGTCATCCTAGTTTAGTTAAGCTACAACATATAGTTCTAAGTCTATCTCAATTATCCTCTTTAAATTGTGAGTCATGTCAGCTTGAAAAACATGCTTGAAATGCTTTCCAAAGCGAGTCAATAAATGGTTTGCATCCCCTTTTGAAATAGTTCATTTAATGTGTGGGGCTTTTGTCGAGTTATGTCTATATTAGGTTTTCAATATTTTGTCATTTTTATTGATGATTTCTCTCGTTGCACTTAATTGTTCTTAATGAAAAACCATTGAAAACTATTTTCCATATTTCAATCTTTTTGTGTAGAAATTAAAACTCAATTTAATATTATAATTTGCTTCTTATGTAGTGATAATGCTTGAGAATACTTTTCTGCTCCATTTTCTAAATTCTTATCTTCACAAGGAATACTCAATTAGTCCTCTTGCGCTTATGCCCCCCAACAAAATAAGGTAGCTGAGCGTAAAAACAAACACTTAGTTGAAACTACTCATACATTAATTCTACACAACCAAGTTCCATTACATTTTTGGGTGGAT
Source organism: Anacardium occidentale (assembly GCA_026122585.1). Lineage (NCBI taxonomy): Eukaryota > Viridiplantae > Streptophyta > Magnoliopsida > Sapindales > Anacardiaceae > Anacardium > Anacardium occidentale. Next base: position 68,719 of record JAJEJH010000674.1, on the reverse strand, counting down.
GTCATACCCATTGCCTATTACTTGATTAATTGAATGCCCTCATCCATTTTACAAAACAAAATAACTCATTAGATTTTATTTGCTGATAAGTCATCCTTCTCTCTTCCACCTCGTGTATTCATTTGTACATGCTTTGTGCACGTTTTATCTCCAGGATAGGACAAACTGTCAGTTAAGTCTATCAAATGTGTCTTCCTCAATTACTAACGTCTCCAAATAGGTTATTGATGTTATTCTCCCATTACACAAAAATATTTCACGTCTGTCAATGTTACCTTTTTTGAGTTGTCTTCTTTCTTCATATCATCCCCGAACTCTTCACCCATAGTTGAGGTCCTATCAATTCTATATATATCCTCTCCACTTACCAACCTTCTGATTTTGAGCTTGTCCTACCAAGTCCTTATGAGACTGCGTCTCCACTTCACTAGATCATGCACTTGTTCCCCTTCCTGAGTCTGCCTCTGAGACTCTTGTTGATGAACTTCCTACTCCGTCATCCTCTGCTATAGCGGTCTTGTCTCCTAATAATCAATTTCCAATTGTTATCCATAAAGATATACGCTTCACTTGCAACCCTCATTCTATTTATAATTTTCTTAGTTACCATTGCTTTTCTTAGTTACCTAAATCAATTTATGAGGCTCTTTCCCATCTTGGGTGACGACAAGCTATGGTTGAAGAAATGACTACTTTACACAACAATAATACTTGAGAATTAGTTCCATTGCCTTCAATATATTCACCAGTTGATTGTCATTGGATTTATATAGCAACCAAAGAATATCCTCAAACTTATGGGATGGACTATTATGAGACATTTTCCCCTATGCCCAAAATGTTTTTTGTACGTTTATTTTTTTCTATGACGGCTATCCGTCAATGGCCTTTGTATCAATTAAACATAAATAAATGTCTTTCTTCATGCTGAACTTTAAGAAGAAATCTATATAGAGCAACCTCTACATTTATTTTTATCTATGACGACTATCCGTCAATGGCCTTTGTATCAATTAAACATAAATAAATGTCTTTCTTCATGCTGAAGTTCAAAAAGAGATCTATATAGAGCAACCTCCTAGATTAGTTGCTTAAGAGGAGTCTTCCTTGGTATGTAAGCTTCGTCGCTCATTGTATTGTTTAAAACAGTCTCCTCGTGCCTGGTTTGACCACTTCAATATTGTAATTCAAGAGTTTGGTATAGTTCGGTATGAATCAAATCATTCGGTATTCTATAAGCATAAGTCATCCAAAAAATGTATCTATTTTTGTAATAGCCTAGGGGTAGGATTGTCATTTAGGCTAAGTTGAGGGGTTAAAAAGAAAGAGCTTGAGAATTTGAGGGGCACACGGGCGTGTGCCTTGGGCACACGCCCGTGTGCCAGGAGAGAGATGAGATATATTTCTTTTCCCCCAGTTTTTTCCCGCATTTTTTTCCCCCGCAGCTTATTTCCTAAGCTTTTCTCCTTCCTTTTCCAGCGAACCCTAGACCAGAGATTGTCCAGCCAGCCGCCATTGTTTCGGTGAGAGATCCAGGACCATCTAGGGAGAGAGATCCGAACGCCATGGCAAGAGGTAAGTATTTCTTTACCTCTTCACTTAGGTTTCCAGCAAGCTTTCCTGAGTTTTATGTTTCTTGGATGGTTGTTGTGTTATGAGAATGATTTCCAGCATGATTAATGATGAAATGATGAGATGCATGATGATTATTGAGCTTGTTTTGCAATGTATGTTGAATATGTTGCTTGGGTATGCTTTGGATGAGAAATGCATGAGATTTGATGAGTTAAATGAGAAATGCATGAGTTGAGTATGTTTATTAGCATGTATATGTGCTGTGGTTATGTTTAATTGAAAGATGATTGAGTATTGGATGTGTTTGGGTTGGATTTCTGGGTTTCCAGACGCATTCTGCAGATTCTGGGTTGAGCACACGACCGTGCGCCCGAGGGGACACGACCGTGTGGCCTCAAATCTGCATGAACACGGCCTTGCGTCCTGCCCGTGTGCGTATGAAAATCCACACACACGCCCGTGTGCCCGAGGGGACACGCCCGTGTGTGAGATCCCCATTTGCGCACGCCCGTGTAGGCAAGACATGGGAGGGTGCTGAGGCAGACACACGCCCGTGCAGTGTGATACACGCCCGTGTGCCTAGCCATGCACGCCCGTGTACTCGCACCACACGCCCGTGTGGTCGGCTTTTTCCTTGATTTCTTGAGAAATTGTCCAGAATGTTGCACGCCCATCAGCACGAGAGGCTCACGGTCTCGTGTGCCTTGACACACGCCCGTGTGGCTTAAGAAATAAAGAAAATAGATTTTTAAATTAAAGTTAAACTATCCTAAGCTTCCCTAAGCGAAATCTAAGCATGCGAAACACGAGAATAACATGAGAAAACATCATTTCATGTATGATTGAGAGACATTGAGCATGACATGCCATACATGAGAAATTTTCAGAAAGGGATCTACGGATCCAAGAGATATTTTAAATAGTATATATATACGATGTTCCAGACATCAGTTAGGGGTAGATACGAGGGGGTACCTGTGAGTTTGCACGCCCGCTAGAGAGGGAAACCATGATTCGCTAGAGAGAACATGGTCGTACATGAGTAGTTTCTTATAGGTTTGAGCTCACTAGGCCAAGGTGCCGAATCCCTGTGTTCATCAGACTGGCCAGCATAGCAGAGTTATTTTTCAGATACAGTACTTTTGATGCTGTTTTCAGATATACTATATGTATACGTATGAGGATCTTCGGATCAGAGATTTTTATGAGAAAAAGTTTTCAGAAAAAATGTATTTTCAGAAAATCAGCCCGAGGGGCAAAGTTTTATGAGAAAATGAGATTTACATGGCATCAGAGCATGCATATCATGTCATGTACCATGTACATGAGAACATATGAGATAAAAGCAAAGTACAGAGCATAAAGATACCTGAGAATTCTGAAAACTTAATGATTAAAGAAAGTAAAGAAATAAGAGATAAGAAAAGAATGAAAACAGTAAGCTGAGATTCTGAGGTCTGATCGAGGATCAGCCTTTGCTTGATGACCTGTCTGTGTAAGAGCTAGGAAATGCTTACTGAGTGATTTTGTCACTCACCCCTTCTTCTTCCTTTCTCTTTTACAGGTCAGTGAGTTTTGGGGACTGAGATGCGGCGATCAGCTGTGAGATTTTGGGGACATGGCTCGACAGCTAGCTTTATATTATTTTCGGCTCATTTGCTTTGTTAATCGTATTTCATGTATTTATGTTGTATGTATTATATTATTATGCACTGTGTGGATTTAATACATGAATAGCCTGAGAATTTCAGAAAAAAATTATTGTGACTTATTTAATGGTCATATTTACATATTTACGCTTCCGTATATAGATTTTCAAGTATTTTGAGTAACAGTTTAAATTCTTTTCCCTCGTAGGGATCTCCGTCACAGGCATAGTTTTATTATTATTATATAAATATTTATATATATATATTTTACAGCTGCGCACAGTAGGCCTGGGGCGGGGGTCACTACAATTTGGTTGTTTATGTTAATGACATCGTCACTACAGGAAGTGATAAAAAAGGTATTGAACAATTGAAGCAACACTTGTTTCGCCACTTTCAAACCAAAGACTTGGGGCTGTTAAAATATTTTTTTGGTATTGAAGCAGTTTAATCTAGTTCTAGTATTGTTATATCTCAACAAAAGTATGTGTTGGATATTCTAAAGGAAACAAGGATGTTAGATTGCCGACTTATAGACTATCCTATGGATCCCAATTCAAAACTTATACCTAAACAGGGGAAGCCGCTTACAGATCTTAAAAAATATCGAAAATTAGTTGAAAAACTTAACTACCTAACTATTACTTGATCTGATATATCCTTGTCAGTTAGTGTGGTTAGTCAATTTTTTCAATCTCCATACAAGAGTCCTTGGAATGTTGTGATTCAAATTCTGAAATATATTAAGGAAACTCTTGGAAAAGGGTTGTTATATGAGAATCAAGGTTATACTCAAATCGTTGGGTACTCTTATGCTTATTGGGCAAGAGACCTATCAGATAGAAAATATTGTTACTCGATCAAGTGCACAAGTAGACTATTGAGCAATGACCTTGGCTACTTGTGAGCTTATTTGGTTGAAGCAACTGATCTAAAAATTAAAATTTGTAGAAATATCACAAATGAACTTACTCTGTGATAATCATGTTGCTCTTCATATTACATCTAATCTTGTGTTTCATGAAAGGACCAAACACAAAGAAATTGATTGTCATTTTAGGGTGTATTGTTACTACCCACATTAGTTCTAATAATCAACTTGTAAATATTCTTACTAAATCTCTCAGGAATCCTCATATAAAATACATTTGTAACAAGCTTGGTGCATATGATTTATATGCTCTAGTTTGAGAAGGAGTATTGAATTGTACAAATTAGGAATATAAATAGGAATGAATCAATTAGAATCTATAAAATAAGAATGTAGATATTGTGTAATATTTTTATTTCCTATTCTAGAGCATTGTAACTCCTATAAATTATTGTACCTTCTCATTCATCAGATATGAATAAAAATTAATTCAAAATAGTTTCATATTTTTCAAGATGCATCCAATTTTCCATGTGTCTCAATCGAAGAGAAGAATTGGCACAAGTATCATAAGCTAACCATTATCGAACTCTTTGAATGAAGAGGCTAAACTAGAGACGCAACAAGAGAAGGTGTTGGATTATCCATATTCTCCACAAAGTGACTCAGGAATCCTTGTCAAGTAGGCATAACGTCTGGAATACGAAAACTCTTGAGAGTTGTATAAAACTCTCAAGAAACTTTTTCCTCAACTCAATTTTGAGGACATGGTGTCCATGGATGGGTGGGGTAATGTTAGAGCTCATGAATATAATTTTAGTAAGTTGAAGAAGAAGCAACAAATGAAGGACTTGCTCAGTGCAAGTGGCAAGTAAATGCAGCCAACAAATGGCAAAATTACAGCAGAAGGGCAAGAAATAACCAAGCATCATAGTGCAAGAGACAACCAAACAGCAAAGTAAAGATATGCAGCAAAAAAAAGGCAGGACCACTAGGATATTCAAGAGGGAATATGGCAACCTGAGAATGGGGGGAGATTATGCAAAGAGGAATATGTATCTGCTAGAGGGGAGGCTAGGGGGCTTATGCAAAAATTAGTAACTAGGTAAGGGAAAGGGAGAGAACCAGCCTCTCAAATGCTGAAGGTGAGGAAAGCGTTGATTGTGCTTCTTTTACTATCAATCAATATAAACATAGTGAAGCTTTCTTCTAAAAATTTTCCAATAGGCAAATATCTATGCGGATGTGTTTTGGGTGGTTGGATGTCAAGGAGTTGCAGGTTTGGATAAGGAGGATGCTACTGGAATTGAACTGAAGCAAAGAATGAGGTGCACATAATCCAAGTATGTAACAGAGCCATAATAGGAAAATGGAACGGAGCTCTTCTAACTTTTTTGTGGATTGTTTGGAAACCAATTAAGGGCTGAAATGGCATAGGAAAGTAGCATCAGTGAAGCAAAGGGAGAAAGCATTCAAGTTTTTCAAAAAGTATATCTATTTCTTCTTAGAATAACTATTGTATGATGGAGACAATAACAAATCCTTATAGCAACTGCTTCAAGTAAGCATATAAGTGTAATAAATGCTATCTACCCTGATGGGTTTACTTATAAAAACCACCTGTATCTATTTAATTCAAATAACACTACAGTGTAGTTAGCGCTACTTAAAACAGTTCATTGTATGGTAAAGAAGTTGGTGAAGGACTATCAAATCTCAAGAATAAGCTTGTATTTTTGGATAATCAGTTTTAACATAACTTTGCAGAATTTGTATATATACAGGGTAGGATACTATAAGTGCTTTATGATATCTTAGCAGGCAAAAGTATTAGTCTCTATGCACCATCAGAATAGTGGTGAAAGAAGACCAAGACACTGTATATAAAGGAGCAAACAAATGATGAAATATAACAAGTCAAATTCACAACAAAGCATCCATGCTTGCACACCTCATAAGTGACTGCCCATTTCCCATTTCGCAAAGGACGATGTAAGAGGTTGAGATTGCCCATAAAAAGGGAACGCTTTCGAGAGATGCCATTGATTTCTTTCAAGACAGTATCCACCCTAACAAATGTGTCATCGTCACATTTCATGACATAAGCAGCTGAAATATTCTGAATCTGCATCAAACAGTAATGCAATTCGACAACTAGAATTCAAACTCGGTGTGAAGCAGAACAATAAAATCCAGAGTAAAAACTATAAATGAAAAGAAAAAGCACCTAAAAGGGGTGCAATTAATAAAGACTACTCACCCCAAACTCACAAATGGCAATGGTTTTAAGGACCACAAGTTCATATTGATCCATAAAAGGCAATACGATAATGTCACCAAAGTATGCAGCTTCCTTCTTCAGCACAACGTTCACCTCCATTCTTGGATTCTACAAGTTGCTCTCATGAGTTAGTGGAAATGATGTTTAACACAAAATGTAAGCTAGTACATATGTCATTCTTTTCCTTTTCATATTAATTTTTTTACATAAGATACCGAAAATTTAATGTTAAATAAGCAAAAAAGAGATATAATTGTGGTCAATGCAACTATTACAGTAGATAAACCTTGTTGCCACAGGAACCTATTGTTTCTCCCGAGAATGATAAATTGCTTTCACTTTTAGGGTGATCAATGGCAAGGAGAATTGGAAGTTAAGGACATGAAGGACGAGTAGAGATACTGTGCAACCCGAACACATGGTCTCCAAACAGATGGAAAAAATAGATACTGTAATTGGAAAACTATGGACTCTTATGTAGTTATGCTTCAAATGATCATTTTCTTAGGTGAGGTTACTAATTCAACGTCAAAGACAGAATTTGGATAAAGAAACTTAACTCTTCCAATTTTAAATCAGCGTTTTTATCAATTTAAGGTTGAAGGCATATCATGCCTCAGTAAAGTTTAGATCAGACAATTTGGCAAAAAAATTCACTTGATTTTTCGACTAGAATATGATGTTGTGCTACGGTAGAAACTGATACACTAGTTTTCAAAATGTATTTAGCTTATGTTCTGTTACCAGAATGCTCTATATGTGCTCTACAAATATTTTCATCTGTGCACCTTTTTTAACAATAGATTACATATAGATCTTCACAAGTATCTTTGATTCAATTTCTAAATACGTGTATTGATATCAATACCTCCATCTCCATGAAGAACTCTTTGATATCAGAATCAAGACATCACTATAAATGTGGATACATGGTGGTTTACAACACATCAATTGTCAATTTAGACATTATGCATTGATCCTGAGATTCATCAATTTTGGAACCTAACCATGTTTGATACTTGAGTAGAAGAAATTCATACCAGTGCAACAAAGAAACGGGCAGCTACATTTGAATGTTTAATTGCTGAAGATTGCATCCAAGTTTTCCTAATTGACATGCGTTCTGCAAAGTGATTAGTAGCTGACAGAATTCCAATAAAGAGTTGAACAGGACTTTTAGGTAAAGTATCTGCTTTCCACTTTGGTGACATATCTAGAACTCTTTGAAGTGAGAAACTTGGATGAGAGGCTGGAAGATTGGTTGCATGAACTGAATGAACATCCACATCTCCTTTAATTGCTAGACCTGTTGCATCTTCAAGTGTAAATCCCTGGAGGCAGAGTAGAAAATAAGATCAGAAAACACAATTTCTAGCTCAACAGAACCAAAAAGATAGATAAGAATTAAAACACCATATTGACATACCATTTTTTTATGATAGATATTAATACATTCATATATAAAAAAATTTACATAACAGTGAAGGAGCTGTCCACCAGCAGACTATAAAAAATTTGATCAAAGGACTACAAAAATAAAGAGATTAATAAGACATTTAAAAGGGCCCCGAGGTCAGGTATGCATTGGGAAATGTCTATCAAATGACTCCCATCTCCCAACTATGATGGCCATGAAGCAAAACCACATTTCAGAATTCTGAAGATAATGAAGCACATACATGTTAAGATACCAAATTGAACAAAAGATTGACCATTATGATATGGTGACAATGAAAACATATGCCAACGAACAATCTATATATTCTCAAGTTTGACCAGCAAAAGTATAATGGGTGGTATAAGATTTACGAGCAACAAAAATTGAAAGATAATGATGATAACCTATTCTGAAAGTAAATACTTTCTGATAACTGAAAATACGGCCCAAATTAAGTAACAGGTGGGTGACACCAAGAATAAACAAAGCATAAAAGAAATAAAATCTTTTATCCTGTCCTAGAAAGAAAACAGAAAACTAGTCATCCAATTGATAGCCATCTTCTAGACCCATTAAATCAAATTATTAAGAGGTTAGCATCCCTTCTTTCTTATAATCAGCAACATACCATTCGATAAGGGAATGAAGTCACATGACGTCCCCCAACACTAACATGGAATCCATCAACACCAGCTCGCACTGTCAGGATAAAGAGTCGACCCTCAGAAAAAGGAAATGGCCAGGTAACTTCTGGTTTCTGCTCACGCCCTATAAATCGCTTGAACCAAGAGGCTGTTTTGGAGTCTTTTGGGTCTACAACATCATTCCGCATCCACTTTTCACATCTTAAAAGTCCATCAACTGCCAAATCCATGCATCAAGAGATTGTTATACTCAATTTTGAATTAGGAGAGCTCCAAGGAGACGACAGAAGAAAAGATACAAATTACAATGCATCACAAACAACCACATAGTTTCTAATGAGCACGCAAATGCACACAAACTTCTGACAAAAAAAATACACAGCATTATTCAGCAAGAAACAGCTTCAAATTAACATCATACCAAAATATGATAATATAAAAAAACAAGAGAGAGCTCATTTGTCAATCATAAAAAAGGCATGGCTAACTTTAAAACTCCCAAAGCCACGCCTCTTGTACATTCAGGAAATCAAGTCCCTCATCTTGTTTGTGAGAAATGTGTCAAAAAGATTATTCTTCTAACATAAATCTCATTTAAGACCAAAAAGAAAGCCAGCAATTATTTTCCTATATATAACTATAGATTTATTAATTTTTGTTAGATTTTACACTTACTGCCAATCTCAGATGTTCTCGTGAACTTTTTTACACCTATGATAGAGTTGGTGAAGGTTCCAAATGAAACCAAGGGAAAGTAAAGAAAACAAGAGGGGAGGCTATTTAGAGCATAATAAATCTCACCAAGCATGTCATCATCTTTCTTGGACTGTAAACCATCACATCTCTGAGCTGCCCCCCATTGCATCCTATAGCATGTATTGTGCTCAATGACTGGCTGACGGCTCCAATCTCCTTTCAGTCGAGGATTCAAATGTAAAATTTTTGGTGGATCCTCCCCAACAACTGACTTCAATCCTTGCAATTCAAGCATGAATTGTGAAACCTTAACAATCCCATTGCTGATTCTTGTAAGCTTAGGCACAAACTCTTGATGAGCATGGTGAGGACTTCCCACCACTGTAATAGAAGATCCAGCAGCAAGCCCACATGGAAGAAACATTAACCCATCCCCACTTGACAACTCTTCTCCACTCTTAGATATCCAAGAAGGACAAGACTCAGGCTTCCCCTCATAAACATCACTCTTAACAACCTCCTTTATGTCAACCTTATCCACTTCTTCCCATGCCTTCAGTCCTATTGTCCACGCCTCATATGCCATTCTCTCAAAAACTGACATCTCACTAGTCCTATTCCTTCGCTTCATTATCTCACCAGTTATTCGACCATATCTGAACTGAAGTGGCTTTATAGGTTTTGACCCACCTTTTCCCTTCTCCAAAAGCAATTCCCTTGGCATCAACGGTGCCTCTTGATTTTCATTATCTTCTAGTTTCCGATGAAATGTATCTTTATAAACAGAATTAAAAAAAGGCTTACCCAAATCCAAATCTCCATTATCCCCCATGTCTCCATCCAAGCCAGCATAATTGTCATCTCCACTCAACATAGCCGCAATCTCCAAAAATTGTGGGAATTTAAATGCTATGAAAACTAAGTATAATATGCCTATGCCCAACAACAAATGCGGTAATCTAAACCTCCTAACAGTACTGGCCATTCTGACCTCACTTTTAATTCTCTTCATCTCGCAAAATCCAACAAGAGAACAAAACAATATACTTTACTAGAACGAAAATTCTATCAAATAATGCCTCCACCAATACAAACTACACAAAAACAAAGCAAAATCAAATGGATCCAATTCTTCAGAACAAAATCCAATTGCAGTACATCAATGCAGATCAATAAACCCTATAGAACTGAGTTTTAAGCACATAATGTAAACGAAAGCCCAAACCTTGAGTTTAGTGATCAACCGAAATCGCCAAATGAATAAAACCCATTAAAATTTTCTTCCCAAAACGCCGAATTTGTTACCATCTCGCAGGCATTCTTCCAAAAGTTTATCACAAAACAAAACAAAACCGACCATAGAAACGAAAAGTAATTGAATTGGAGCTTAAACGGAAATAAGATGAGCAAATCAAGAAGCGGATTTCGGAACGTGGCAGGTGGGTGAAGATGGAGTCAAAACAAAAATCTGTCTTGTAAGCCAAGGCAACAAACAAGAACAAGAATTAATATCGTGAAAATTGAAGGACTGTTGGTAAGATAAACAAGAAAAAAAACTCTAGCATGTATTCATCTAGTGCCTCTGTTTTCAATTAGCTCGCCTGTTAACGTTTAATCGATCTGGACTTATGAAATGATTAAGTTACCCTAAATATAATTTACTAAAAATTTAAGAAAAGCATCTAAACTAAAGTTTCCAAAATAAAATTAACGAAACATCGAAACTTCAATAAATTCACCTAAAACTAAGAAAATTAAAAACAATTAAAATACTAGAATTTATATATTCAAGAAATTCTTTTCATTGGCTGATTTTTTACGATTTTCCATTTTAAATTTTTTGAAATAATTTAATAGAATTTTAACATTTTTTAGTATTGTTTTTTAAATTTTAGGTTTTTTTTTTTAAATTATCAGAGATCTTATTTTAAGGATAATAATGGTATTTAATGGTCAAAATCAATCAAAAGTTTATTTTAACAGAAAAAAAAAAAAAAAAAAACCTCATTTTAGAGTGTGATCAACATTCTAAAGGTCATACTTGTAGAACGAATTTGCTTAATATATAAAACTTTTTTTTTTATTGAAATTGATTCGTATTCAAATTAAGCAAAAAATTTCTAATAAAAAATCACCACTTTCAAATTAATATTACTCAAACTGAGTTTAAATGAGATTAGTATGAAGTGTCTATCTATTTTATTGTGGAGTTTTTTTTTTTTTCTTGTAATTGTTATCATATTTATGATTTTAACTTTGTGTTTTTTGTTTTGGAAATAGGTTTGGGAACTTTTGATAACGAATGTCATATGTTTTAAGTGACAATGGTTCATTCTTAACAAGAAAGGTGATTGTTTAAAAGGATATTACTTTTTTAAACTGTTTATATATACTTAGCTTAAAAAATAATTTTTTTATAATTAGTAGCAACTTACCCAAAATACCTTTTGTTTTGAAAAGGGGTTGAACCGACATACTTACCCTTGTTTTCAAACAAACTCTCATCGTCCTTCATGAAATTAGCAACATTCTAGCACGATCGTTTATTCTATTTAGATCCACCAGTTGAATCATTTGTAGAATTGCACATTGACCTAATAGTCTTTTCAATTTCCATTTAATGTTTCAAATATGTGAATTTTTGATGGATTATGAATTGGATGTTATTTTGGGTTTATGTTCAAATTTTTAATGAACAAATATAGGGGTTTTGTTGGTTACATGACTGCAAATGATTATATTGTGTTAATTGCGCAAAATATCATTGAAGAATAGTTTTTTTCCTACGAGTTAAGTTTTAGGGTTTGGATTACTTTTATTTAATTAAGGGTTGAAATTGGGTTGTCATTGTTTTATTGATGGCTTCGAAGGTTAATTTGTTGGATTAGAGATTAAAAACGACAAAATTTACCAAAATTGGGTTGGTTTCATCATTAACGCCATTGTAATAGGGGTGTAAGGTGGTAAACGTTTAATCTACCCGCTTATGGCTTATCCTTTATGCTTACCATTCACCCTACTATTCACCATTGTTTTGACAAAAAATGTGATAGATTATAATAAGGCCGTTACTTTTTCCATTAAAGCTGATAAAAAAGGTAATAGAAAAGACTATTCATATAAACTTGTTTTTGAAACACTACAAGAGAATTGGTTTTAGAGGCGTTTGTGCAAATGCAACTAAAAACTCCTTAACCCGATGTTTGATTTGATAGAAAATGCAAATACCGCAAAAAAAAAGGATCTAATGGTGTTTTTCAAAAAACGCCGCAAAAGGGTGTTTACGACGGCGTTTGGTACAAATGCCAAATAAAATGCTAGTGAAGCTTGGGGGAAATATCAGTGTTTATAAAACGCCAATATATCTCATTAAAAAATACCGGTATAGCCCTTATTACCTTAAAAAAGCCACGGGCCCTCATTCTTTTTCCCATTTCCCTTCCCGCTATAGCAGCTCATCTCCTCTCGTCGTGGTTGCTGCTTTGAGCTGTTTTGGTGCGTTTCTGGATGAATTTTTGTTGTTTTTTCTTCAGTTGGTGCTTGAAACTTGTTTCCTTATTCAACTAGCCTCCTAATTTGCTTTAAAACTAGTAAGTTCGCTTAAAACTTTGGTTTGGTTTTGTGAAGCAATATTGTATTTTTGTTATTTATTAATGTGTTTAATCTTTATGTTAAGCAAGCTATTGAAATCTGATCGATTGGATGGTTGGTTTGTAGGTATTGTTGAAGTGTTAGATTAAAATCTACCAAAATATTGAAATCCTAATATTCTTACATGAGTAATTTGTTATATATTTATTTTTAAATTGAAATCTTAATATTCTTGTATATTTTAAATTAAACAAATTATGGAAACTCTTAGATGAGAATTAAAAAAAATTCACATTTAAAAAAATTTCACTTTAGTTTATGTTATATATTTATAGTATTAGGTAAATATTGTTGATTAAATTAAAAAATTAATATTGAATTTTTGGATATTAAATAATTAATATTAGGTTAATATTCTTGATTAATTTGAGTAATTAACTAATTAAATAATTTTAATATTATAGATATTCACATTTTATTATTGATAACTCTTAAATTGGAAATAAAAATTAAACTCACATTTTATTATTGAATTTTTTAAAATGATATGTTTATATAATGACTTTAGTTTATCTTACAGTGGATATAACAACAATTCACATTTTAAAAATATTTCACTTTAGAATATCTTATATATTTATATAAATTTATATATTGTTATATTATATTGCATAACTAAAATCAGCTTATCAAGTTAATATTCTTGATTAAATTAAATAATTAATGTGTTGGCTTAGCTCAAAGACAAATGAATGTTTGTTAAATTTTGAAAAATTTAAATGCCCACTTGTGAAATATTTTTCATTTAATTTTATTAACATTTTAATAAAACGTATTTTTGGTTTTGTTCCTGATGTTGACTACTATTTTCTTAATTTTGAAATTTTAAATTTATTTTTAATATAACCTTTTGTTTGAAATATTTTATATTAAATATTAAATATTGTTTTAAAAATATTTTATATATTTATTTATTACAAAATCTAGTTATCAGACTATTTTAGTTAACGAATGAATATTTGGATGTCAACATAACTAATAAATGTTATATGGTAGGATTGATTTGGTTTTTACATTATATATAATTTTAACTGTTTAATTATTTGTCAGTACGTTGTTATGGATACTCACAAGTGTAGGAGATGAATGAGTTTTCATACAATTACTGTAGAATTTTTAGAAGGATTGAATAGCTTCCCTGATTTTGTATTTCAAGGTAAATCAAGTATTGACAAGGTTCTATGTCCTTGTAAAAAGTGTGTTAATTACTATTACAAAAATCAAATAAAACTATATAATTATTTAGTGGTTCATAGTTTTATGATTGGGTATACGACTTGGTATTGTCATGATGAATCTATGGTCACATAAGAGTCTATCACAGGTATCCAAGTACAGAAAGAAATGAGTACAGATAATGACATGATAAAAATATTACATAATGTTTTTAGGATATCTGGACAATACTTGGATGCATGTATACATAACAGATATGCAATAGAGCCTTATATCGATGATACTATGATGGAAGAAAATATAGACCATTTTATTAGACAAAGGAAAGACTTAAGAAAATTAACGGAAGATACTAAGGAAAAATTACCAAACTTTTTTCATGAAACTAGAAAGATTATTGATACCTTAGGACTTAAATATGTTAAAATTCATGATTGTCTTAATGACTGTATACTATTTTGGAAAGAAAAAGCTTCTGATGACTTATGCTCTGCCTGTGGGGTGTCTCGGTCGAGAAATTTTGAGATTGATTCATGCAATGCCATGGGAATTTCCAATTTGATCAGGAAAAAACAAATTCCTTTGAAAGTGTTATGGTATTTTCCTATCAAACCAAGACTTCAAAGGTTATTCATGTCCCTAAAAACTTTAAATTTGATGACATGACATAATAAACACCATACTAAGGATGGAATTATGAGACATCCGATTGACTCAGAAGCATGGAAAAGCTTTGACTCAATCTAACATTACTTCAAACCAATCCCTTAGTCAAGAACCACGTAATGTTAGATTGGGTTTAGTGAGCGATAGATTCAATCTGTTTGATACTATGCAAACCAATACTTCAAAGGTTATTCATGTCCCTAAAAACTTTAAAGTTGATGACATGACATAATAAACACCATACTAAGGATGAAATTATGAAACATCCAATTGACTCAAAAGCATGGGAAAGCTTTGACTCAATCTAACATTACTTCAAACCAATCACTTAGTCAAGAACCACGTAATGTTAGATTGGGTTTAGCTAGCGATAGATTCAATATGTTTGATACTATACAAACCAATACTTCAAAGGTTATTCCTGTCCCTAAAAACTTTAAAGTTGATGACATGACATAATAAACACCATACTAAGGATGAAATTATGAGACATTCGATTGACTCAGAAGCATGGACAAGCTTTGACTTAATTTACCCTACATTTGGTCAAGAACCACGTAATGTTAGATTGAGTTTAGCGAGTGACAGATTTGATCTGTTTGATACTATGCAAAGTACTTACAACACATGACCAGTTTTTTTACTTCTCTACAATTTACCACCATAGTTGTGCATAAAACAACAATTCTGCATACTTTTATTGTTAATTTTTGGTCTTTCTGGGCTTGGTAAAAATATTGATGTTTACTTGCAACATTTGATAGAGGACCTGAAAAACTTATAAGAGGTAAGGGTGGAAACTTTTGATACTTCATCTAAAGAAAATTTCTAATATATATATATATATATATTTCATCACCCTTCCATCGATGCACAGCCCTCCCATCCAGGCAGAATATATATAATATATTTCATGCATATATATACAGACAATATATTTAATATACATGCATGCAAACGCAGAGAACAAACATGCACAAAACGTATAATGTACTATGTACACATATAAACACGTAATAGGCTAATATCTGCATGCAGACACGTGAAACTAGAATTTACAGGGGAAAAAAATTAAAAATTAAAATTAAATCAAATAAAATTTATGCCTCTAACGCCATAATAGGTATCACAATATAAATACCTCTATATGAAATATATTTGCATATTATCCAATTAATTATTAATCATGACATAATCGTAAAACTCTAATGGAAAGAATCACATACCCAGCACAATACAGTATGATCAGACACCATAATACCTGATAAATTGAAGGTGTGTATTTATATGAGGTAGAATATACAAATAAAGTGTAATGCAGTTAAGGAAAAATCAAAATAAACTCAATGAGAGCAAAAGGATAAAACAACAAGAAAATCATTAGATAATCAATAAATTTGAAAATCATCAAGTAGATAAATCGTCCCTTCAAGATACGTACCTATAGTAATACCTGTTTTAGAACTTCTATCAATGTCGAGTCGAAAAGGATCGTACAAGGCCTTTATGGGATTTAGAGATGGTGCCAGTTGAGTTTAACAAATGGTTTCGAATGTGTTGGTGTTTGTGTTTTTTTTGTTTTTTTTTCAAATGTTGGGAACATGGCTGCTAAAGCTGGTTTCAGATTTTGACTTAAATAGTGACACTAAGATATTGTGGGAGAAAGTGAAGAATTATAAAAAAAGAGGTCAGAAAAGAATATGAATTATCGAAAAAGAAAAATCATCGGATAAAAAAACCTCTAATTAAGAATCTTTGACAAACCTTTGAATTCTTGAGCTAGCAAGCTAGAATTTCAATTCAAACTTAGTTTGTTTGATTTGAATATAAATTTTAATTTGAGCTAGTTTGACTTAATTTTACCTTTAGTCATAACTTGACTAATAGTAGCCACAGGCACTGGACTTGGTTTCTCAAACTTTTGGGTGGGTAAGTGATTTTTTCCGTTTTTATTCTGTTATTCGTAGGAAATTTTAGGGACAAAAGTGTCATTTTGCTAAGCGGAAAATAAGCTGCGTCCATCGGCAGCAAGGAAAGAACATTCCAGCACCAAAATTAAATTAAAAAAGGCCGACCATTTTCCCACTCAAGGTTTTCCTAAATAACAGCTTTCACCTAAAACTTTGAAAATATTAAGTACTCATCTTTAATTAAAATCAACGATTAAATTCAATGATCAATCATTAAATTTATTTGATCAAAAGAGTATTTTTATTTTTTTAAATAAAAAATAATAATATAAAATAATAAATTAGTAAAAATGTAAGACACCTCAGAAGGGTATTACTGTTTACTGCTTAATATAAAATAATAATAAATAAATAAAGAAAATATGGTCAATAATACCCAACCGAAATGCTTAAACTGAACTGAAACATCGCAGCGGAAAAACCCATGGTATAAATGTATACATACATATACATGCCCAAATAAAAACTGTATTATATGAAAATATTCGCGAAAAAACATATACGTGTGCATACAAATAAAACTGAAGCATAATGGATCCCAGACGGCAGCCAACATCTCCTCCTAGCTCCCAAAACTTACCTGCAAAAGAAAGGAAAGTAAGGAGTGAGTGATACAATCACTCAGTAAGCACTTCATATCCTCAGACCCTAAACCAACCCTTCTCGAAGGATTGCCACCTCAACTCAAACAGAACAGGCTCAACTGACATCACACTCTGGCATTCTCATCTTCTACAGGCCGGATACTATCTCATA
The DNA here is from genome assembly GCA_026122585.1 of Anacardium occidentale. Taxonomy (NCBI): domain Eukaryota; kingdom Viridiplantae; phylum Streptophyta; class Magnoliopsida; order Sapindales; family Anacardiaceae; genus Anacardium; species Anacardium occidentale. The sequence goes on along the minus strand of JAJEJH010000674.1, from coordinate 51,346 downwards.
CCAGGTCGTAAAATACGTATATGAGTATACGTAAACAACCTAGAGTGAAGAGTAATCCGAGCGGGCGAACTCGACTCTCCAAACTCTCTCACTGATACTCATAAACTCTACTGTTCTGATCTGTTACTGTTTACTGAGATTCACGTGTCATTACGTGGCTTATCATGTTCTGATGTTCTGTTGTTCGTGTCTTTTACACGTTTCATATTCTATTCATTTACTGTTTCTTATTGTCTTATCATTCTCTAAATGATATGCAACTGTGTCATATAATGATGACATGATATGATAACATACTGAAATCATAACTAGGCCTGGGCCTGTATACTGATAATAGTTTTCTGAAAACTGTTCATGAAAACTGCTATTGGATCCTGGGATCCCATATCTGAAAATTATATAAAAGCTTTATTTGAAAGCTGTACTGAAAACTGTGTACCCTGGGGTACATGCTATGCTGAAAACTGTGCTGCACAGATTGATGAATACAGGGATTCGACACTCTGGCCATGTGAGTTTCCTCTGCAAACACGCGTCACAAACTGTATGGACCACGTGATGCCATCAGGCCTGGGCCTGAAAACTGATATGAACTGAGCGTCTCGTGCTATAAACTGCATCTGATCTTAGGATCAGGAAACCTAAACTGCTAGCTGAGCAACCCGGCACATGCCAATACATAGGGTTAGTAATGAGCATATAGCTCCTGGTGTCACGGGTGCTGAAACTCACAAGTGCTTGCTCGTATTCACCCCTGAAATCTATGTTTTACAACTGAAAACATGAATTCGGATCCTTGGATCCATTTCTGAAAACACGGTATGGCATGCCATGCTATGCTGAATGTATGATGCATCAAGTATTCATATTTGAGCTCATTTTACTGTTTTCTATCAATTGGATAGGGTTTACTATGCATATTTCTCATTTCTTTCTTATTTTTCTCATTTCTGCCTGACGCACGGGCGTGCATAAGCTTGCACGGGACCGTGACCCAAATCATGCATGTGGTCGTGCAAGGTTCTGGAATTTCAAGCAATATTCTCATTTTCTCTTGGTGCACGGGCGTGCATGAACTATGCACGGTCGTGACCCCGTAAATTAGGTCATGCACGGGCACGTAAACACGACCGTGACCATGCAGATAACGCAGTATGCACGGGCGTGCGCCTCGGGTGCACGGGCGTGCGTCCTGCTCTGCACCTCCATGACCGCTTGGAATCAATTCGATTCCGACCAAAATCGCATACCAAACTCAAATTAAACATATTTCACATGCACAACACTTCAAATAAGCATAATAACACTTCCAGCAACTTCAAATCTCAAGCAAATCATCCAACCTAATGTCAAAGCATATATAAACACATATTCTCGCTCATCACATGCATATAAGCATCAATCATCAACATAATCATCTCAAATTATCATCAACACACAAGGAAATCATCACAAGCATGCTGGAAACAAATCTCATGCCTCAAACAAGCATCAAACATACTGAAAACGCAAGGGAAAGAGGAAGGAAGCACCTACCTCTTGACATGCTTTCTCTCTCAAGAAGAACACAAGATCAAGCTGGATTGGAAGGTCCTGGAAGCTGCTCTCCACTTCTAGGGTTGAGGTTCTCTGAAATTGAAAGGAAACTTTGGGTGAAAATGGGTTTGGAAGCGGATAAACTCAACTTAAAACCAAGACAGCTGGAAAAATGCGTATGCACGGGCGTGCATCCCGAAAAAATTATAAAAATACCATTTTCCTGTGCTCGCATGCAAATCCTCCCAATCGGATCCATGCACAAGCCACCAACTCAAGGAAAACTCCCCTTTCACCCCAAAACTCTCTCATAACCCTAGAATTCTCAAAAATCTCAAACTGAACCCAGATTAGAAGCCGAAAAGATCAAACTAACCCTGAGATGTTACAAAAAAATTATAAAAATAAAAAATAAAACAAATTTTAAAAAAAGCTACCACCACTGACAACGTTATTAGCAATAGTACTCACTGTAAACTCAAGCAAATGATAAAAAATGGTCATTGGTTATATTTACAATGACTACTATAATTTTTTTTTTTTAAATTTTTATAATTTTTTAACTTTATTATTGTATTAATAATATTTTATATTAAAAATTATTTTTATAATAATATTATTTATATTTTTAATAGAGGGTATTTTAATTATTTTGTTAAAAAGGTTAATAAAATTAGATGGAAATTGGTAAAGGTGGGTATTTAGATTTTTAAAAGATTTTAGAAGGAACTTTCATTTAGAGAAACCTTGGGTGGGAATAAGTCGTTTGGCCTCAAAAATAAAAAACCTCAACACGTAGAAAAGAGGAAGAAAGAGTAAAAGACGAAGCTAAGACACCAAAGAGCGACAGATAGAGAGATCGGGAGTCAACCATGGCGAAATCAGACACCGATAAACCGCTCAGAAAAATCGCAGCAGCATTCAGTGAACTGGCCGTCGCCGTTAATTCGCAGACTGCCGACATCGAGGTGGCGCCCTTCTCTCACGCCTGTTCTCTCGTCTCTCCACTCTTTGGCTGCTTAGGAATCGCCTTCAAGTTCGCCGAAATGGATTACACCGCCAAGGTTAATTCAAAACCCTAACTCTTTAATTTTCTTAAATATGTTAACTGGCCGGAATGGTTACTGGTGACATGTACTAGTGAGTTACGTGTTAAATATTGCTAAAATGTGGTAGTGTAATCATATTTGTTTGTTAATTTATTTATTTTATCGGTGTGAAATCAATCATATCATTATTAGAGTTTTGCATCATTTTCATTTGTGTAACAAAGTACATATTTTGTTACTGGATTGGATTTTGAGTTTGGCTGATTTATGTATTTTTTATAATCTTTTACTTAGTTAATTTTATTAGGCCACCAAGGTTAATTGAAACCCAAATCTTTTATTTTCTTAAATCTTGCTACTGGCTGGTATAATTACGATAGCATGTACTAGCGAGTTACGTGTTATATGATGCTGATTGTGCTACTGTAATCATGTTTGGTTATTACTTTGAAGTTGAATGTTATCAGTATGAATTTAATTGTTGATATCACATTTTCCTTACTGGAATTTTCCCTCATGTACTGTTGTGTAACAGAGTATAAATTGTGTGGGAGCCTCATTTTGGTATCAAGATTCATTGCTCTTTTGGCATTATAAAGTTTGTTTTTGAGTGTGGTTGTTATATATTCTTTGTTAGTTTTGCCTTATTTTGGTTACGTATTGAATATGCTGCTGGGAAAAGACTTTGTTTAATGATTATGATTCAATATGATTTATATGTTTGAGTGGATTGATTGACTGAGATATGATATCAGGTTGATGATCTTGCACTGGCATCAAAGTCGATAATGACCTTGCAGGCTTTGGTTGACCGTGATATAAATGGAAATTCTGTGCAGAAAGCTGGTAGTCACAGTAGAAATCTTTTGAGAGTGAAGCGTGGACTGGACATGGTTAGGGTTCTTTTTGAACAAATTATAGCTACAGAGTATGTATATCAAAATCAAACCCTTTTACTGATTGTTTACAATTTTCCATTTTTTGATCATGTTAGTTTACTTTAATTGCCTCTTGATATTATGATTTGGGTGATTTTGAGTTTATTCTAGGTGGAGGTAAAAGCATCCATTTCCTTTTGTGTCACAATGGTACCTTAGCTTAAGTCATTGCTAAAATGTTTCATTAATTTTAGGCTCTTTTGTACTTGTGATCTAAATCACTTTTAAGCTTCCTATGGAAATTTTCTTTTGCCTTATGATATTACATCAAGGAGCTCAAACATTGTGTGCCCTTAAGTATTCTTTCCTCTCTTTGTGTACATATATTTTTTCTAGGATATGCTGGGGATTTAAAATGAGTATCTCAGCTTTATAACATGGAGTCTTTCATCTGCACGGATTTCCTATTCTGGTCTAATTTAACTCTAAAATGAGTGAAGCTTCCACTTCTTTTTTGGGTTCCAGTTACAGAGTTATCTGTTTTTAATTCAGGTAAATTGGATGATGCTAACATTCAATTTGGCAATGCTGATTCTGCTGAGTCACTGTCATTTTGGATGAAGCCAATCTTCCACTCTTGGGAAGAAAAGATAGATGAAAAAGAAAAACAAAATTTGTATGGTTATAGAGCTGAAGCATTTAAAGATAATCAAAGGGAAGATATATTTTAGAGAAGGGGAGTGGTTTGTTTAGAGCTGCTAGGTTTCGTGCTGTCTATGTTACAAATAAAGATTTATGTCCTATTTGTAAAACTGATTTTCAAGGTGAAAAGCATTTAGAAAAACTTTGAAGAGAGAAGGGATAATGAAGAACAGATTGTGAAGGGAAAATAGGATAACAAGGTAAATCAGTTTGGTGAGAGAGAAAGACATGAAGGGAGAAAATAAAAAAAGGAGAGAGAAACATTGTGTAAAAAGAGGGAAATTTGTGTTGTAGTTGTAGGGATGATCCTGGAGGAACTTCAATCATTAAACAATGGGGTTTGCTTTGCATGTTTATTAAGATATATTATTGTTCATTAAGGTAGCATATTACTTGTCCACCAAGAAGAAGATTACTGTTTCTATCAAGGAAAATGATTCTAGGACATAGTTTTATCGAAAAAAAGATATATGACTTACCTATGTGCATATAGCATTATCCAAGAAGGACATATGATTTTATCCGAAATCGACATATAGTTTTATCTAAAAGGGGACATTAATCTTTGTTGAACCAGAACCTTTGGGAACATATTACCTGTCTACCCGGAAGATTACCATTGCTATCAAGGAAAATGATTATTTGACATAAAGTTTTGCCAAAGAAGACATATGACTTACCAAAGGAAATATAGTGTTACCCAAGAAGGATATATGACTTCATGTAAAAGATCTTTTTGCTTTATCCAAAAAGGGACATATGGTATTATCCAAAAAGATATTTTTGCTTGATTTGTTCATCTATGAAAGGCTAATCACTTTCTAAATAAATGTTCAATTCCCTTGATCATAAAGATGATATTTTTTTTATGGAAAACAAATTATGTGCCACATATATAAAGCATTTATACAAAGCACAATCAAATGTGGGTTTATGGTCCTTTGATTAGAAAATAGCAGAAGTTTGATAATATTTGTCAAAAAATACCCTGGAGTAGATTGTCAATGGGATTAGGTATCTTTTGAAATCTATTGGGGGAGAAAAATGAAAAATAAAGCTAACTTTGGGTGCTTAAATATTGATTTTGGTACACAGACATATATTTCTTAGATATAATGTACCTTGATGGTTAATTTTTTTATCAAATTAACTGGCCCGTAAGAGGTTTACTGAAGAGATTATTGATAAGAAGATTTTGATATAGCTTTATCCAAAAACTAATTGGTCCTTAATTTTTTTTATAAGAACTTTATTGAAACTAGTTAGTCCAAGCAGTCTTCTTTCATTTTCTATGAAATGATTTATAAAATAGATTTTGATGAGAACTATTTTATCATTAAGGTTCTTGGCTGTAGATGTTCGACTGACCTATATTTGTGTATGTGGTTTAGAACTATGAGTTGGAATTTGTGGGCACATTAATTGAGTTGCTGTATAGAATTAAAGACAATTTTTTAGGTATATCTGGTAGGTTGGTTGTTGTCAAGCTAGAAGCCTAGTGTAGTCATTCTGTAAGGTGTTGTCATATGTCAGAGATAACTTTTCTTCCTTCACTGGAAAATTGATTTTCATGGGTGTTGACTAGATTGTCTTTCTTTGGTGATTTTCGTGAGTGATTTTCTTTTTATTTTATTGTTGAAAGTATGGCTAAGAGGGAAATTTCATTTTAAAGCAGTGATCTTAATTCAAAAGGCTATATTCATGATCAAATATGAATATCATCTTGCAAAATTTTACTTCTGTTATTAGTAGTAAACTCATCATTAGCAAATAGAAAATTACCTTATTGTTAATTAGTTCATGATTGATACGATTCATTATATTCCAGCCTGGATTCCTTTATTTATCTATATCTATATAGAGTGGCTGTTTTGTCAGGACTTTCCTGTTCTTATGTTGCTTGTGAATATTGACTTTGATATCGTAACTTGTGGGGTTTGATTGTCAATTAAGTTGCCATTTCGCAATTAGCTATGGCACTGTAAGATGATCCTTCTTTTATTTACATTGCTACGAATTCTAAATATAGCATTAATATTTGAAATGTACATCATTAAATGTGGATATTGATATGGGTAATTGGGGTGATCAAAAAGGATAAAGCTGCATATAATTTAATGTAGATTATGTGTGGGAACATGAGAAAAGTCCTTATAGAAATGAATTCCATGCCTCTTTTTTCTATTAAGTTCCTAGATTTTCGCTTCTCATGCTTCTATTTTGATTTGGAAAGCCAAGTCCCCTTGTAAAGTGAAGATTCTGGCTTTGTTTAAACCACCTGCAATGCCCTGTTACTATTCAGTTGTGGATGAAAATTTTTTTGGTTTTAGTCTCTGCATGGTAGCCTTTCCTTCTAGCTGTTCTATTTTCTTGGAAAGATCTCAAACAGAATATTTTTGAAGGCAACAGTAGAGAGTGCTCAATCTTTATTGGACATGTCAAGTTTTGGACCTCGTTATGGGCTTCCTTGTTTTCTAAATTCTGGGATGGTGTTTTTTATCCTTTCATCATAGTTTCGGAGGTGAAAATGACTTGATAGTATCTTGATTTATTTTTGTTGCCTTCAAAAAATATCCTTCTGAGTTGTTTCATGTGTCTTGATTGTTCTGAGCCTCTTGTGAATTTTGTGCACTTAATCTGTGAACAGCTTGTTCACCTTATGTAAAACTTCTCGTGTATAGATTTTCATTCCGGTTCCTACCTCCTCTTCCCCCCTCCCCAAAAAAAGGAGCAAAAGAAAGAATCTACTCTGTAATGTCTTTCAAATATGTACACTACGAAACTGCCTTAACCTTTGTAAATTTATCTTGATAAGTTACCTGATTCCTGAACTAAGTCATTTTAAAGTGTCCCGATGTAGATAAGTATTTGTTTGTGACAGTAAATTATGCAAGTACATTTTCGTATGTAAGCATTTGAATGTGAAGTTTGTATTAAGTGGCTGAAAGTATTTGATTCCTTATGTAGGGGCAATTCCTTAAAAGATCCGGCTACCAAAGCGTATGCGCAGGTATTTGCTCCCCATCATGGATGGGCTATAAGGAAAGCTGTTGCCGCAGGGATGTATGCCCTTCCAACTAAAGCTCAACTGTTAAATAAGCTCAATGAAGATGGTAAGTGCTTCCCCCCGTGATCCGGTTATTTCTTTCTGCTGTCAAGTATTTATGGAATGAAATGCTGGTATTGCATTCCAAGCCTTTTAAATTTTTTTAGGTGAATAATTGTATCTTTGTCATACAAAGGTTTGCATCAATCTAATTTAATTAAAAAAAAAAAGGAAATGTGGCTCTAGACGTCCTATACTTACAATTTTATACAATACAATGGGCATGGTGTTTGTTGGTTGAAGCTGAAGTTTTGCCGATGCAATTCACCCCTTGACTTTCTGGGATGAGGTTGGCTTGTTTAGCTGAAAAGCTTTTACCATTGATGTGAAAACAGTAGCTATCAATAATTGTATCCTCAGTCCTCGACCAGGTTTTGTAAATAACATGTGGTTTAAAACGATGTATTGGATGTGAGGTGCTTTTAAATCCGTGTTTTTGTTGGATGGCTTTGAAATTGGTATGAAGCAAACCAAGTTTTGCTTAAATCATAGATGCCTGAAGAAGAAAAAAGTAACAAGGAAAAATAAGGGGCTTATCTTTTCATGTTATATTAATGGTACAACTTTTGTTATAAATTTCTTTCAGAGGCGTCAGCAAGGGTACAAATGCAAAATTACATTACTTCATCTGCACCAGTGATAGTGTACATCGACAATCTCTTCATTTCAAGAGAGTTGGGTATAGATTGGTAATTGTATCCTGAGAAACTCTTCTTTCAAGTGCATTGGACGTAGATTGGTAAAATACGTATTTCATTTGTACACTAATATGATATTTTGATGATCTTTTCTGGGAACACCAAGATTAAACTTCAGCTGCATAGAAGCATGCAAATCTTTTGAACTCTTGTATATTTGAATAAACACCATTGCTAACAAGATTACAGTCCAGTGGCTGTGTTTGTGGATTTATGTTGCACAGTGGTATTGTAATCCCATTGAACATAAAGCAGGTGGCAATTATTAACTGATTTATGCATTAAGAAATTTTCGCTGAAGGCTGCTGCTTGTGGAACTAGCCTGTTACTCTATAAAACACTTGCTTCATATCTTGTGATAATTCTGAAGTGTAAAAATTATTGTACATGACTAAGTGGGGTGATTACGGCTGGATTTGACCCTAGTAGTATGAACATGGGTTGCCTTGAGCTTGGCTCAAATCTATATTGGCTAGTCTGAGCTCGATTGAGTTGGTTGAAGATTTTGTTAGTGGAATAAATAGTTTAATTGGCAAAATGAATGTGTTGTCAGCAGAGGATTTGAGCTGAGTTATCGAGTTGAAGTTTAAGTTTTAGTTCTAATTCGACTCAAATGAAGCTTAACACTAAGTCAAGCTGAGTTGGCTTGATTTGGATTACCTTTAGGGATAATTAGAGTTGTGATTATTATATATTATGAATAATGATATGTATATTTATATCAATTTAAATATTAATGATTATTTATATATTAGTGTATAAAATTTTATTATTATTTATTTTATTTTGGTGAGTTTTGGATTTGTAGAGTAATCATCTCAAAAGAGGGCTGGTTGCCCTGGGAAATGACCGAAGCCCGTGTTTTTGGAAGGCCCGTGGGGACATGATACGGATTGTGTTGGGGGCTTTTAGATCAGACCCGTGGGTCAGCCTAAAAGCATAAAATTTTTTTTTTTTTTTTTTTTAATTGGGTGTAGAGAGCGGTTGCCAAACGTTCCCCCTCCGCCACCCAATGGTTATTGCAGCTATTGGGCTGGGTTGACAATTCAACGACCGCATAAGACTTATTTGGTCTTTCTGAATTTAATATAAATACTCTCTACTGAAATTCATAATTTTGCGTAACAATTCACTTACCACGCGTCTAAACTCTGTAAATTTCAATCTCAATTTTATTTTTTTTATATCAATTATGAAGTTTTCAAATCTCTTAATAAGTTTTCAATTTTTCAAATTAATTTCATCTTTTATCTTTTAATATTTTATTAATTATTATATTTATTTTGTTTATATTAAAATCAATAGAATGAGAGCATTTCAATTAGATTAAAAAAATATAAGTGGTAAATTGGTTCAACGGGCAACGTTTTATCATTGTGGTTTATGCTTAATATATGTGAGTCCATACATGATAATCTTTTGCACCAAATCAAATTCGTATAATTTTTTTTAATCAATTTCACTATCCTCTTTTGTTTTGTTGATTACTCCATTTGAATTTTTTAAACCTAGAGATCTTTGTAAATGACATATAAAAGGTTTAGTTTCATTTTTTGGTTTAGAATATAATGAATAAATTTAGTATTCAATACCATTTCTTCGTTTAGAGTATTCTAAAATTGTCTTTTGGTTCTTTTATAACTATGATTTGTTGTTAATATACATAAACTCTATTACTTTATTTTACTTAATAAAATAAAAATAAGTTAAGTTGAATGAAAAGTACTAACTGATTCGAAACATACATAAGGCAATCAAATATACTTAACAAAGAAAGAGATGTGGAAGATGATTAAAAAAAATATAATAGATTGATATTTTAATAGTATTTATGATTGAATTTATTTTTAATATATGATTTTATTTTATTTTTCAATTATATAACCATAGTTTTCTTTGTTATAAGTGAGACATTTATAATAAAATTTTAAAGATAGTATTTTAATTTTGCTTAATTTGAAAATGATTATGAATAATAAATTATTAATTAGTAAAATTTAAAAAATATAATATGACAAGTTGATATGTAACAACACGATAGACATGACTTGAAAGGTTATAAGTTTTGTTATGCCTATGAGCTAGGACGACTTGTAAAACCCGTCGCTTTGACGACTTATGACATGACATAACCCCTCTAGTATGAGCTAATACAATATATATGTTATATGAAACCTATGATATATCTCTTAACTTGATATCATCTTTATAAATAATTGTGAAACAAATATTACAAGTTCTAATTTTCAAATAATATGAAATTATCAATTAGGATTGACTAACCCACATAAATAAAACTTCAAATATTTATGAATGAACTAATAATTAATTAAGAAACTAGAAACCCAATAGGTGCCAATTTAGGCGATTGAATTTTTCAGAATATTATAAACAATTGAGTGTGAGTCCCTCCAAAGCATGCTCATTCATACTGCTGTCTAAGATGATTCTAATCAACTCAATAAACAGTGGGATAGGGTGGGCATTTAGTAGCCCTGAAAGCTTACTTTATGAATAATTAATGTGCATATCACATGATGATTATAGTTAATTAAAAGTAAATTAGACAATAGATTTCAGAATGTATTAGTCAATAATCTTAACATAAGCAAAACAATATTCTTATATTGTAAAGTGATAGGGCGATATGAAGACACCACTTAAATTACGTTGTCCATGTTTGTAAGTGTTTATTATGGCCAATACTACTGAAAAAAAAAAGGCTGAATTATATGGATATGATACAATAAATTGTAAAAAATATGTTTGTAAAAAAAATAATCATAAAATTTGAATATAAAAAAAATATACATGCTTTACATGATATATTATCAATAATACATTTATAAAAATACAACAATATTAATAATAAAATTTTATCACTTTTTATGTATCACTTAATTAAAATTAATATAATAATTCAAATTCAAATTATTTAATTTACTATTAAACCTAGTCTAATGCAATATATAATCGATATTCAAATTATAGTCTCAACACTATTAAACAAAATATGTATCTAAAATTTAATTATAGTCTTAAACGCATATAATATAGACAATATTCAGATTACAAATACATAGAATAAACAGTACTCAAACCAAAATTTTAAATACATGACCAAAATTCAAGTTATATTACAACCAAGATTTAAACTGTAGTCCATAACACAAACTATATGAACAAAGTTAAGAACTTAAAATGGGGTATTGTCCAACCAAGAAAGATCATTATTATTTATCAAATTACTTATGTATGCCTCCAGTTGGTGTAAAAATTATCATTTTTGTCTATATGAAATTCTTCAAAGTTTGAAAGGTCTACATCTATAGATTTCAGGTCAAACTCAAGATAGAGGAAGTTAAGTATGATTACACTCAAGTTCATCTCAAATCTATAGTTTGAATTTGTTGTTCAATTTTGAATTGAGTTTATAATTCGAATTTATGGTTTAAGTTTGATTCAAATGTAAAATTATGAGTTAATATTAATTATTATTTGTTTTGATTTTTGGAAAAACATGAGTAAATTGTAGTCTAGTAAATATTTTGATTGAGCTTGTTGTGATCAATTTGAAATATAATTCAATACACTTCATATTATAATAATTTGGTTGGTATAATTAGTGTGAACTCATAAATAGGTTATTAGACTTTTAATGGAATGACCCAATAACCTACTATAAATACATGACTAGGTCTCCTATTTCAGTGTATTTTGACAATATATTTGTCTATTAAAATTTTATTGCTCTTTTGGTACTCAGAAAAGAATGATCCAGCCCTCTGAAGATTGATAATCAGTCTTTGTTTAAGTGCTTTTAGATTAACAACAACTATGACTCAAACATGAATGTCTAAATTCCTTAAAAACTTTTTACAGTGTTCTATAATTGAATGTGAATTGTATATGTGTTATTGGATGAATTTTATTTTTACATTTGGTATCAGTGCAAACACATACAATTATAGAATTTGTAATTTTAAATTAATGAATTGATTTTCTGAATGATTGGGATTATTTGATCTGTTTATGGCTGGAAAATCAATTGAAAAGAAATATTGGCTTGAATCTGCATTATTCATATAATCTGAAAATCCAAAGCATGTTAAATATGTTAAATATTTATTAGTATTCTGTTCTCGCATGTTGTTCATGCTTTGGGAATGATTAAAATTTGTTTCTATGAAACCGTGGGAAATTTGCTTGTTGCGGCGTGCATTGCCTGGTAAACAGTTGTGTTGAAATATGAAAGGACGTGTTGATGTGTTGAAAATATACATTGGTAGTTAAAAGTTGAATTGATTTTGAAAAGATGCATTGAATTGTGGTTGTTGGATTAGAAAAGTTAAGCCCATGTATTATAAATTTTAGCCCTTGAATTAAGCCCATGCATTTGCCACTCAGATTCAGCCCAATTAGAAATGATATTGGCCCATTTATAATCATTTAGTTAAACCCAAATATTAAATTTGGACCTAGCCCAATTAAGAAAAAATCTTGGCCCATATGTAATATTTGACCCTAATATCTCAAATCGAACCGGTTGTCCAATCTGACATGGCAACTTGATTGGTCAACAGTCAAATATTGATCAGTCAACTGTCAACTCTTATCATCAAATGTTGACTAGTCAATGGTCAAACTTTGACCAATCAATAATCAAATGTTGATCGGTCAATGGTTTGACCAACGCATGGTGGTGCATCCAGGCGTGTTTGCTGTTCCTTCCAATACGTGAAGGCACGTGTGAGACATTTTTGGCTTGTGGTAGTGCATGGAACCTTGCTTATGATCCGTTTGAATATGCTGGCAGGGTGTAAGGTTAATATAAATAATTTTTTTTTTATCATTGGGTGTGTTTTTGGTCTTTCTAATTTTATTTCGGGTTCATCCATTATAAATTCATATTGCTTGTATCTATACTTTTACATGAATGGTTGTTTACTGAATTTTGTTGTAAAATTTAGTGATTAAAGATTGTCAGAGGTTTTTATATCTCATGAAATATTAGTTTGGACAAGTTTGTTATATCATAGAATAATTTTGTGAGTTGTTAGAATATTTCATCGCCAAAGCAGTGCATTCATTGAAACTTGTAGAATTCTCTATTCGGTTATGATATGTGATTTCAGTTTTAATTCATATAATTTTTTCCAAAGGAATTATTATACGTATTAAAATTGATGATAGTATAAGGTTAATTAAGGAATACATCGGTTATGAGTAAATTCAATACACCTAAAGGTGATTGTTTTTATTCAATTAACGTGTATTCTCTTGTTTTGTGAGGAATGAACAGTGATTTAAAACAAATATATCTGCTCAAAGGGGATATTTTCTTTTGAATCATTTGGTCATATTAGTCCTCAAATGGTTATTTGTGTTGATAGGATTCTAATAGCATGTCATTTTCTCTACCCAAAGGGGAGATAATGGTGATGCACCTAAAATCCAAATAGCTTATTTGGTTTAAAGCTATTGATTGTTTTATTGTCCATAAAGCTAATTTGTTACATTGGTTTTCCTTTCAAACAGTTAATATTACGGTGAACAATAATAATGTCACCACAAAAATCCTGACTGGAAGCAACTTCAATAAATGAAAGTCCGACATAGAATTTGCTTTGGGTATAAATGATATTAATATGTCCCTTCGTGTTGATGAACCACTTAAACCCACTAAAGAGAGTACTATAATTGAAAAGGAGTAGTATTGTAATGACCCAAGGGTAGAACTGTCATTTTAGGTTCTGAATCCAAGGGTAAAAGAGAGATTTCCTTGTTAGGAAAGATTTTTGAGAGAGTTCAGGGGTAGAAGAGTCTTTTAGAAGCCTTTTATGGCTTGTTTCGAGTATTCTGGGGGGAATATCCAGTGTTTGCGCGAAGGTGGGTGGAAAATGAAATTTTCCACCGCACACACGACCGTGTGTCTAGGACACACGATCGTGTGTTTGCCTTTTTAGTCATAAATTGTTTTATTTCCTTCAGTCGCGCAGTTTTCAGCTTCCAGCTTTGATTTTTCTTCTTCTTCCCTCAGCTCCAGTGAACCCTAGATTGGGTGAGAAAGATCCCCCAGTAGCCCAGCTCCAGATTATAGATCCCGAAGCTTCCAGAGAGAGAGACCGAGCTTCTATGGTGCGAGGCAAGTGTTTTTCTTACCTCTTTCACTGAGTTTAGAACATACTTTGCTGTTTCCAACTTATGAGAACCTTTGTGTGCTTGTTTAAGATGTATTCAGCATGCTTGAGCTTGTTATGTTGAATGATTGGATGATTGAGTGGCCGTTTCCATGTTTATATGTGTGTATGTTTATATGCATGTGATATATGCTTTATTTATGATATATGGCATGTTTGAGATGATAATATGATGATTATTTGCATGCTAGCAGTAGTAGGAAGTGTGTATGTTGGATGATTCGGAGTGTGGAAGTGTTTGGTGTGGGAATTTCTGGGTTTTCAGACATAATCTGCAGAATCTGGGTTGAGCACACGCCCGTGTACCTTGGATGCACACCCGTGTGGCCTCAATTCTGCATGGACACGGCCTTGCACGTTGCCCGTGTGCGTATGAAAATCCAGACACACGCCCATGTACCCAAGTGCACACGCCTGTGTGTCCATTCCCAATTCCATACGCCCGTGCAGTGCGATACACGCCCATATGCCCAGTATGGATGCCCGTGTATGTGCACCACATGCCCGTGTATGTGCACCACATGCCCGTGTGGCCAGTCCAGTTTTAAGGAAAACATTCTAGAAGCTAGCACGCCCAGATGCATGACTTGCACACGGTCCCGTGTGCTTTGACACACGCCCGTACACTTAAGAAACACACGCTCGTGCACTTAAGAAAAAGCAGAAAAGAAAATTAAAAGAGAACTTAAGCCACTCTAAGCCGTTCCTAAGCACACAGAACTTAGAAATAACATGAGAAAACAGCATATTATGCATGATTATCAACATTGAGCATGACATGCCATATCAGATGTTTTTAGACTGGATCCAAAGATCTAACAACATGATTTTCAGATATACATATATGATTTATCATATATCAGATAGGGGTGAATACGAGGGGGCGTCTGTGAGTTCACACACCTGCTAGAGAGGGAAACCAGCATCCGTTAGAGAGGACATGGTCATTGACCAAGCTTGTTAGAGAGATTGCTGGTTGTGCATCAGTAGATTCAGTAGACTTTTGAACTCACACGGCCAGGGTACCGAATCCCTGTATTCATCAGTCTGGCTAGCACAACAAATATTTTCAAATATTTCAGTACTTTCTGATACAGATTTCAGCATATACTATATGTATATAAAATAAGGATCTTCGGATCACACTTTTTATATTAGAAAGTGTTTTCAGAAAGACAGTTTTTCAGAAAATTAGGCCTACGGGCAAGTTTTATAGCTTTTCAGCATACATGACATCAACATATACATTTCATGTCATGTACAACATCTCATGAGAACCAAATCAGTAACAGAACAGTAATAGAACAATATTCAGTAAAGAATAATACGGTAAACTGATATACTTCGGTATATCAAGAGAATCAGAATAAGAAAACAGTATAACAGAATCTCCTACGTGGCGAGTCACGTAGTCAGTTAGTGTTTGACCTGCGAGTGTTTGAGTTTGGAAACGCTTGCTAAGTGACTTTGTCACTCACCCCTTCTTCCCTGTTTCCTTTTGCAAGTTAGTGAGTTGAAAGCGGCTGAGCTGGAGCGAGACAACTGCGATATTTTGGGGATATGGCTCGGCAGTAGTAGACAACATGTTGGCTCGCATGCTTTTATTTTCTCATGTATATATGTGTGTATTCCATATTAGTATACATTGTATGACAGTATATTTCTATACATAAGTAGCCTGGGGTTTTCACGCTTACATTTCAGTATATTTTCATTTATTATTATACTGAATTTTATTTGCAGTTCTTTTTATAAAGAAATTTTTCAGACAGCAGCAGTAGTAGTTTCTTTTACTGTAGAGGTCCCCGTCTCAGGTATATTTTCTTATTATCTACAGTGGATTTTCGCAGCGTACAATAACCTGGGGCGGGGGTCGCTACAAGTATGCTAAATAGGAGAGGTCTAATATGCTTAGTCTCTTAGTCATGAGGAGGACTATTGTTGAATATTTATTACGTGGTCTACCAGAAACTAATAATGCAAAAAAATTTCTTAATGCCATTGGACAAAGGTTTCGATTGTCTACTCATGTTGAAGCTACACAGTTGATGAGTGAATTATCTAGGGTTAAATATGATAGTACAAATGAGGTTCAAAAATTTATTTTAAGAATTGTTGGTATACAGTCTAAGTTGAAGGCTCAAGAAATTCCTATTAATGACAATTTCATTGTCTACCACACTCTTAACTCTTTGCCATCAGAGTTCAGCCAAATCAAAACTGTTTATAATGCTCAGAGTAAGAATTGGAGCATTAATGATCTTATTACTAAGTGTGTGACCGAGAAAGAAAAGTTAAGATCTGAAAAAGCTGAGATTGCAAATCTTGTTGGATCTTCAAACGGTCACATCAAAGGGAAGTGGCAGAGTAAGAAAAAGATTAGTCAAGGTCCTAAAAATGTTGTTAGCTTCAAGAAAAAGGGGATTGATCAACCTCGAGTAAAAGTTGGGATTAAATGCTATTTTTGTAAAAAAACAAGGTCACATGAAAGTCAACTGTATGAAGTTGAAGTCATGGTTAGCAAAGAAGAAGAAGAATGATCAAGGTACTACCTTAGTTTGTTTTGAATCTAATTTTATTGATGTTCCTAGAAATAGTTGGTGGCTTGATAGTGGGGCTTCTGTTCATGTGATAACTTCTTTACAGGGGCTAGTAAATAAGTGAAATTCGACTGAGAGGGAAGCAAGACTCAAAGTTAGAAATGATACAGATGTGAAAGTGCAATGCATTGGATAAATTATACTTGTTTTAGACACAGGATATGAGTTATTTTTAGAAAACACATTTTATGTTCCCTCTTTTAGGAGGAATTTGATTTCAATTTCTTTGTTGGATAAACTTGGATATGAAATTATTTTTCGAAATGACAAGGTTGACTTATTGTTTGATTCTCAGCTTGTTGGAAGTTGTGTGTTGGTTGATAATCTTTATAATTTATGTTTGGCTACTAATAATGTTAAATATTTACTAAACACTGAGAATGTTGCTATCAAAAGGCCTCTAATCAAAGAAAAATCTTTATGATATGGCATAGAAGATTAGGTCATATTTCCCGAGAAAAGAGTTAATAGATTGATTAAGAAAGAGATCCTACCACCTTTAGATTTTCAAGATCTGGGAACCTGTATGGATTGTATTAGGGGTAAATTGACCAAGACTAAGAAACATGGTTTAATTTAAAGTCAAGATCTTTAGAGATTATCCATACAACTATAAGTGAACCCTACTCAACTAGTTTGTATGGTAACAAATATTTTTTCACATTTATTGATGATTACTCCCAATATAGCTATATCTACCTAATTAAAAAAAAATCTAGTGCACTTGAGAAATTTAAAGTTTTTAAGACTGAAGTAGAAAGACATACTGGGAAACTTATTAAAGTTGTAAGGTCTGATCAAAGTAGAGAGTATTATGGTAAGTATGATGACTCAGAGCAGCAGATGGGTTCTTTTGTAAAATTTTTACAAGATTGTGGGATTTTTTCTTAGTATATTATGCTTGGTACACCTGAACAAAATAATATTGTTGAGTGGCGTAATTTCACTCTTAAGGATATGATGAGAAGCATGATGTATAGATCTAATTTATAGAATTTTTATGGGGTGAAGCAATCAAGACTGCATTATACATTCTTAATAGGGTTCATTCTAAATTTGTATCGAAGACTCCTTTTGAGCTTTAGACAGGGAGAAAACCTAGTCTGAGACATATTCGAGTTTGGAGGTGTCCAGTTGAAGTTAGGATTTATAATCTTAATGAAAAGAAACTTAATCCTAGAACTGTTCATGGGTATTTCATTTTAGAAGCCTTTCGTGGCTTATACATGGATATTCTGGGAAGAATATTCCATGTATGGCACGAGGAGAAAGAGATTTCAGATTTTTGAGGGGCACACGCCCGTGTGTCCAGGATGCACACCCGTGTGCCAGGTGAGAGATCTAGAAACAGCTAGAGAGAGAGATCCGGACGCCATGGCGAGTGATAAGTATTTCTTTACCTCTTCACTTAGGTTTCCAGTAAGCTTTTCTTATTTTTAAGCTCTCTAGATGGTTGCTGCATGTTGTGGATGTTTTCTAGCATGATTGGATGATGATATGATGAAATGCATGATGATTTATAAGATTAATATGCAATGTATGTTGTGTATGTTGCTTGGGTATGAGTTTATGAGAAATGTATGAGTTTGAGCATGCTTTATGATAAATGTATGAGTTGAGCATATTTATGGGCATGAGTATATATTGTGTTTACGTTTGATTGAAACCATGTGCTTCTCGTGCTCTTGGGCATACCAGCTTTTGGAAATTATCACACATTCATGAAATTGGATGACCACACAGGCGTGTAGTGCAAATACACGGGCGTGCATAACTGAGCACACGGGCGTGTGGTGCAAATACACAGGCGTGCATAACTGAGCACACGAGCATGTATTGCACTGCACGGGCGTGTGGCTGTCTCAACACTATCCCGTGTCTTGCCTACACAGGCGTGTAGATTTAGGATTAGACACACGGGCGTATGCACTCGAGTACACGGGCGTGTGTGTGGATTTTCATACGCATATGGGTAACATGCAAGACCGTGTCTCATATAGATTTGAGGTCATATAGGTATGTCCCCTCGGGTACACAGGCGTGCGCTTAACCCATAATCTACAAATGCGTCTGAAAGCCTAGAAAATCTCACTTAAACACACGTCCGTGCACATTTACACACACGCCCGTGTGGCTTAAGAAAGACAAAAAAGAAGATTCTAAAGCATATTTTAACTAAAGATAAGCTACCCTAAGCAACCTTAAGCGAAATCTGAGCATGAGAAACATGATAATAATATGAGACAACAACATATCATGTATGATTATCGAGCATTGAGCATGACATGTCACACATGAGATGTTTTTAGAAAAAAGGATCTAAAGATCCAAGAGATGTTTTAAAAGTATATATATAGGATGTTTCAGACATTAGTTAGAGGGGGATACGAGGGGGCACCTGTGAGTTTGCATGTCCACTAGAGAGGGAAACCATGGTCTGCTAGAGAGAACATGGTCATGCACGAGTGGTTTTCTTATAGGTTTGAGCTCACAAGGCCAAGGTGCCGAATCCCTATGTTCATCAGTCTAGTCAGCATAGCAGAGATATTTTTCAGATACAATACTTTTGATACTGTTTTGAGTTATATTATATGTATATATATGAGGATCTTCGGATCAGAGCTTTTATCAAAAAGAGTTTTCAGAAAAGGGTAAGTTTTCAGAAATCAGCCCGAGGGGCAAGATTTATGATAAATGAGTATTTACATGACATCAAAGCATGCATATCATGTCATGTATAACATTCATGAGAAACATATGAGATAAAAGCAAAGTACAAAACATAAAACAGATGAAAACTCTGAAAACATTATGAATAAAGAAAGTACGAGAAATAAGACAAAGAACATACTTGAAAACAGACGAGATAAGAAAGTAAAGAAATAAAAGATAAGAAAAGAATGATAAGCTACTGTAAAGTAAGTATAACAAGATGAGTAAGAAAACAGTAAGTTGAGAGCTCGAGGTCTGATCTAGTATCAGATTTTGCTCGACGACCTGTCTGTGTAAGAGATAGGAAATGCTTACTAAGTGATTTTGTCACTCACCCCTTTCCCTTCCTTTCTCTTTTGTAGGTCAGTGAGTTGGGGACTGAGATGTGGCGATGCAGCTGTGAGATTTTGGGGACATGGCTCGGTAGCTAGTTTTAAGATTCGACTCACATGCTCTGATAATTCACATCTCATGTATTTATGTGTGTGTATTATCTTGTAGTATACACTGTTGTATGTCATGATTTTATATATGAGTAGTCTGGGATTTTCAAGAAAACTATTATGACTTATTTTATAATAGTATTTATATTTTACGCTTTCGTATTTAGAGTTTTAAAGTATTTTGAGCAGTTATTGTTCCTTCCCTTGTGAGGATCTCCGTCACAGGTGCATTATTATTATTATTATTACATATAATATTTATATATATATTTTACAGCTGCGCATAGTTGGCTTGGGGCGGGGGCCACTACAAATGTCTAACAATTTCTGATGATTATTATATATATCTTGGAGAATCTGATTATGATATCGGTGAGTCTGTAGATCCTGTGACCTTTAAAGAAACTATGTCTAGTCCACAGTCAGATAAATGGTTTGCAACGTGAAAGAAGAAATGCAATCTATGAGTGATAATGAAGTGTGGGATCTTATAAAACTACCTAATGGTTTTAAACCTATAGGCTATAAATGAGTTTACAAGACTAAGAAAGATTCTAAGGGAAGAGTTGAGAGATTAAAGACAAAGTTGGTTGCCAAAGGCTTCACTAAAAAAGAAGGCATAGATTTTAATGAAACCTTATCTCCTGTTTATACTAAAGATTCATTCAAAATCATTATGGTTTTAGTGGCTCATTTTGACTTGGAGCTTCATCAAATGGATGTGAAGACAGTTTTTCTGAATGAAAATTTATCAGAAAAAGTTTATAAGAGACAACCAGAAGGTTTTTTTGTTGATGGTTCAAAACACTTGGTTTGCAAACTTAAAAGGTCTATATATGATTTGAAGCAAGCTTCTCGCCAATAATATCTAAAATTTGATAAAGTAATGAGCTTATATGGTTTTGTTAAGAACAAGTTTGATCAATGTGTTTATATGAAGATCAGTGGGAGTAATTTTAATTTCTTAGTCTTATATGTTGATGATATCTTGTTAGCAATTAGTAATGCTAGTTTGCTCAATGAAACCAAGGTATTTATATCTAAGGCTTTAATATGAAAGATCTTGGAGAAGCATCATTTGTCCTGGGTATTGAGATTCATCAGGATCGAGATCATAAATTACTTTGCTTATCGTAGAGTGCATACATTGATCGTGTGCTTCAAAGATTTAATATGCAAAATTTTAGAGCTGGAGATGTTCCTATGGTCAAGGGTGATAAGTTCAACATCCAGCAATAACCTCAGTCTGATTTAGATAAGACATCAATACAACATGTTCCTTATGCTAATATCATTGGAAGCTTGATGTATGCTCAAGTTTGCACTAGGCTTGACATAACTTTTGCTGTGAATGTTCTTGGTCGTTATCTATCTAATCCTAGGACTAATCATTGGATTGCAGCTAAGAAAGTCATGCGATACTTGCAGAGGACAAAAGATTATAAACTTGTATACAGAAGAGTTGAAAATCTTGAAGTTGTGGCTTATTCAAATTCAGATTTTGGTGGTTGTGTGGATGACTATAAGTCAACTTTGGGATATATTTTCATGTTTGCAGGAGGGGCAATATCATGGAAAAGTGTTAAACAAACTATAACAGCTTCTTCGACCATGTATGTGAAGTTCATTGCTTGTTATGGAGCATCAACTCAGGCAATATGGCTGAAGAATTTTATTTCTGAACTTCATGTGGCTGATTCTATGTCTAGACGATTGACAATTTATTATGATAACAGTGCAACAGTGTTCTTTACCAAAAACAATAAGATTAGTAGCAAATCAAAGCATATGGAGATCAAGTATCTCACAGTTAGGGATTTAGTGAAAAAGGGTGACATTGTTGTGGAATATATTAATACAAACTCTATATTAGCCAATCCTCTAACCAAAGGACTTAGACCAATTGTTTTTAAACAACATGTTTCTAATATGGGTGTTTTAAAGTTTTTTGATGTATTGGGTTAGTGGGAGTATTGATCTATTGTTGCTTATTGATAATGTTTAATTTGATCTACATGTATTAGTGAACATGCTCGTATTAATATTTTGATATGTATATACGCATATTGATGATCATAATATAACATGTGTCTCAAAACTTTTGTTTAATTTGAGTAAGACCGTTGTATGTATGATAAGTGATACAACATATGTCTCAAGATTTTGTTTCGTCTTGAATTTGATAGTTGTATGGGTATGTTTCTTTTGTATATCTTGAGATTTTGGTGAAACATATAGACTTCGTTGGAAGTTGTAAGATTTTTTTAGCTTCTTTGGAACATAAGGTCACAAAAAAATTATAAAGGTTACTAACAAGTAATAACATATTTAAATCACATTTAAATGTTATTCCTGTCACACTTCCAAATTATTGATCCATGTGATATGGTTATAAAAAATTGTAATCATAGATGTCTTATGTCAATTTGAGACATATAGAGTGTCTTGTTCATTATTTAATAATCATATTGACCAGATTATTGAATGAAGTGTTATTTATGGACCAAGTGTTTTCTTAAAATAGTGGTCACTTTAAAATAAAATACAGTTTTGTAATAACCCGCCTACTATGTATTACTGTAGAATTTTTTTTTATATAAATATATATCCCTAATATATAACAGTAAGTACTACTCTGACTGCTTACTGAAAATATGCGGAAGTTGGTTTGTAAATCTGTGATGGAAAACTAAAACCCACTGTACAGTATCATGAAATACAACTCATGTTTATTATATAATAATAATATCTGAAAACATAACAAATATTGTACAATCCGAATGCATGAGCAAAACAAAGCATGCGAGCCACGCACATACTATCTGCTGAAACTAAACATATATACATACATATATATATATATATATATATATATATATATATATATATATATCTCAAGATTCCCGAAGTGAAACTCAAGCCATATTCCAGACACTAGCCATCTCATGCTTCAAGCCCAGCTCCCCGAAACACTGACCTACAAGAAAGGAAACTAAGGGGAATGAGTGACAAGTCACTCAGTAAGCATCTTCTACCTCTACCATCAGGTAGGCTCTAGACTAAGCTGTCGCTACTGACTAACCGCTATCTAGGCAATTTAACTAAGTTCCTGGTAGCCTAATAGCTTCTTCTAATCCTCTGCTTTTCTTATTAATTCTTGCATTCTGTTAGGATTAGCTGAATTCTTTTATTTCTTTATTTTTGACGTATACCGTGCAGCTTATTCTTTCTTTTATTTCTTATCTTATATGATTCTGATCTTACTGTCTGTATGCTCTTCCATGTCATGTACTATATATCATGGTATGCTGAAATCATGTTATTTGTCATTGGGTCTGTTTATTGAAAACATATTTCTGAAATTGTTGTTAGGATCTGAAGATCCAAAACACTGAAAAGCTGAATAAAACTGTTTTTGAAATCTCTGTATTCGAAGATACCTACTATACTGATCAGACTGATGAATACAAAGATTCGACATCTTGACCGAGTGGGCTAAACCATACCAGCGACGTGCCAGTAAGCTGAAATCTAACCAAAGTTAGAAAGCTGAAATCCTACAGATGCTCCCTCGAATTCACCCTTACTAATTGACATGGATATCGAGCCTTGAATACTAAAAACTAATGCAAATGGATCACTTGATCCATTTTCTGAAAATACTATTTAACATGCTATGCTGAATGATGCTATTCATGCATGTTATTTTATCAACTCTCTTTTCTTTCTGATTACAGTTTATGTTACTGTTGTACTGTTTCTATTATGTATTTGTTACTGTTTTCCTGTTTCTCTTCTGTTTCTGTCTTTATTTTTGTTTTCTAATCGTAATGTATCACTAGATTACGCTACTTAAGTCTGTTGATGAGTTTCTTGTTTTATTGTGAGATTAAAGTATAATTTTGGAAAATATCTTATCTTTTTCTCCTTACTTTTCTTTTCTTCTTTTCTTGTTATTGAAATTCTGCTTGTTTTTCTCATTTTTGCTAGGCACATGGGCGTGTAGGATCGGACGCACGTGTGTGCATGCAAGTGCACAGACCGTGAGTCGGTCGTGCAGCCCAATCGTGTAAGATTCTGGAAAATTCTGGCTAAAATCTCACACTTGGTTCACGCCCAGCCATGACCCTTGGGTGCATGGGCGTGACCCCCTCTAAAAGCTAGTCGTGCATGGCTCACATACACGATCGTGACCTTACCAATACCAGAATGCACAGGCGTATGCACACAAATGCATGGGCGTGCATCCAACCTTATTTCGACACCCACGATCGAAATCCACAAGATCACACCAAAACTCAACCCAAAACTCATCAAACATCAAATTAAACATACTAGCATGCAACATACACTGCTAATAAGCTAAAAATATGCATCAATCACTGAAATAACCCAACCAAGGAAACACAATCCCAAGGAAACAAGAAAAAGGTAAGGGAATACTTACTTGGAGCTGTTAAGATCTTCTATCTCTCTATCCTCGGTTGAATCTTGGCTGGAATGGCTGCTAAAACTGACTAATCTCTTCCTCAAAAAGCTAGGGTTTCCTGGAGAGAAAAGAAAAAGGAAAAATTGACTGAAACGAGCGGAGGAAAAACATTGGTTTATATACCAGCAGGCATGCATGGGCATACATAACAAGATGCACGGGCGTGCATGGCTAGAAAAAGACGCACGGGCGTGTGTCCAAAGATGCACGGTCGTGCTCCTTCCACAAGCTGCATATAAAGCCAACAAAAGACCATTCTACCCTCTTATCTCACTGAAACAAATTTTTAACTGAGAAATCTCTCTTCTAACCCCGCTTCAAGGCCTAAAAAAATCATTCTAACCTCAGGCTGTTACAAGTTTACCTTAAAAAAAAATTGTTTTCGTTTTCTTAAAATAAAAATAAAAATAATTAATATTGCCCAAGTGGGAGAATGTAAGATTATGGGCTAATATTAATTATTATTTGTTTTGGTTTTTGAAAAAACATGGATAAATTGTGGTCTAGTAAATATTTTGATTGAGCTTGTTGTGATCAATTTCGTGTATAGTCTAATGCACTTTATATTGTAATAATTTGGTTGGTATAATTGGTGTGAGCTCATAAATAAGTTATTGGATTTTTAATGGAAGAGCCTAATAAACCTACTATAAATACAGGGCTAAGTCATTTGTTTCAGTACATTTTGGTTATATACTTGTCCATTAAAATTTTATTGCTCTCTGGGTATTCAGAAACAAGAAGATTTAGCCTTCTGAAGATTGATAATTAGTCTTTGTTTAAGTGTTTTTGGATTAGCAACAATTATGACTCAAATAGGTATGTCTATATTCCCTAAAAACTTTTTACAGTAATCTACAATTGAATGTGAATTGTATATGTGTTATTGGATGAATTTTATTTTTACATCAAATTCATGACTCGAATTTGTGGCTACAAGAACTCGAACTGAATTAGAACCAAATTTGATGAACCATTTTTTAACTGTGCTGAATTTGAGCCAATAGATGTTTAGATCCAATTCAAATCAAATCCACTCCTAATTGAAATGACATCGTTTTGGATTTGTTAAAAAATAAAAAATCATAAGAAGGAAAACATGTATAATGACCGTTAAATGTAAAAAAAAAACATGCAAAATACACGTTTAATACATTTTGAGTTAAAAAAAAATGAAATAACAGTTTGAAACGGAATAATACAATAAACACAAATAATTTATATTTTTACTAACTAGACATAATTCCATAAATATTGAGATGCTCAATCCTATTTGATTCACATCTTCAACAATCTATTGTTGGTTTTTTGTGTTGGGCATACATTAGTTGTACCTGTTCTAATAGAAGAGAAAAAAATTATCCAATTTTTTTAAAGGTTTTTTAAATAAGAATTGTAGTCGTACTTTATATAATAGTCTATTTGACTAATTATGGTTTTAAGTATGTTTAATCTAAACCTAAATCTTAAAACATAATATAATTTATAGAATAATGAAATATTTAAATAATATTTACAATAGTTTTCTTCCTTTTTTTAAATGTGAGTAGGAAGTAAAATATTTATTGCTCAGTTAATAATAGGATAATAAATCTTACTTAATAGATTAGTAGAACCTGAAAAAAACAAATCTTTAAAAATAAGTAATATATATTTTTGGTAAGCAAAATTGTATTTAAACAAAACAATCCAAGCTTAAAGAGAGGAGTAGGAGAAAACAATCGAAGCTCGTCTTGTTCCCACAAAAGCAATGCGACAAGATAGCAAGGATCTATACAAGAAACAAAGCAAAAACCTAAGGAGATACAAGCTAGGCTCATCTTGTTAGTACAAGATATCTTACAATTTTAATAGTTTGATAGAAGGATACTTTGTTTACCATTGGTCATTTAAATTTAAGGTTGAATTCAAATTAAATATGTTCGAATTTTTTTTTGAATTTGATTTAAACAAGCCTAAAATGAATTATTCGAATCTGAATACGAACATAAATTTGAACTATATTTTTAAAAATTTATAAATATAAATCTGAACACGATTTGTATGAATCAAATACGAATATAAATCCAAACTTAATAAAAATATAAATACGAACTATATAAATCAAACTTATAAATACAAATATGAACTGAATGTGAATCTAACTCTCGAATCTGAATTTCATTATAAAGATATTCGACAAATATAAATCCATATACGAATCAAATCATAGCAAACAAATCCAACCACAAACATATATATGTTCATGTCTGGATCGGCTCAAATCTAACCTTATTTGAATTAGTTTGACATTGTTTTGAATCAAATCAAATTTTTAATTCAAAGAAAATTACACCAAAATTGAATTGTATTGAATTTGAGACGGTCACTTTTATTTTTTTTTCTTCAATTTTTTGAAAACTGATTTGGTACTTTATTACTATTTTTTGTTCAATTTTTTAAAAAGCAAATTGGTTTAGTTAAAGATGTTAAAAACTAGATGAATCAGTGACTGAACCAAAAATCAATTTTGTTATATTCTTGCTCAGGTGTCCGAATTGATCTTCCAAATAACTTATTTTTCAATTTAAATTTTGATTCAAATATCATTTTGGTTTAGAATTGTCAGATAATTTTAAACATATTTAACACAGGATGACACATGCATTTATGTGTAATGATATGCACTATGCACATAACGTGAAAAATAGAGTCAACACAATGATTGTAAGCACAATAATGATTTGGATATGATTCAATATAATCAAAACAAAACGGTTGGATGAATCTGATTAAATCTAATCAAAACATAAGTTTTTCAAAGTTACAGATAAAGATGATACAACAAAAAATGATGGCAATACCATGAATTGCACAAGTTTGGTGTGAATTTGATGAGAAAGATGAAAAAAGTTAAATATATGGCTAATAATTTTGTTATTTATAAGGTTTTGAGTAAAAAAATTTAATTATGTTATTTTTAAATATAATTAACTAATTTTGTAATTAAATAATAAATCACGTTGACAAAATTTTTAAAAAATGATTAAAAAAAAGGAACACCGCCCCTCTTTTTGGGGAATGAGACCGATCGAATAGAAAGTAGGTCTTCGTTCTCATCAACCAAGTGACGAGACGGTAACGTTTTTTCCCTAATATGATAAGATATCTCAACCAAGGAAAGAAGATCTTTTGCCTGGCGAAAGTATCGTTACCACTCAGTGTTTGTTGAAAAGACTAAATTTTTTAAAACCTAAAACACTCACCCTTGACCATTTTCTATCTATTTTCTTCAACTTTTCAGGTAAAATAATTAAATTATCCTCAGTATAAAAAATAAATAAATAAATAAATTAAAATTTTTTAAAAATAAAAAATAAAAAGCAGTTATCGCTATCAGTAATATCGCTAGCGATAGTAGTTGTCGATAAATAAATCAGGAGGCAAGAATCTGATTCACACGGAGGCTATATCTGATTGCCTTATTTAGTGGAGAAGGCCATATCAACTTTCTCTGGCCGCCTCTACCATAAATGGCCGTTAGGGTTATGATTGACTATTTTTGATTGTTTCTAGCCACATTTAATAGTAAAAGTGACCAGATTTGGACATCTTATGAATTAAGAGATCATTTCTAAACCTCTTTGTTTTTTTACAGGCAGTTGTTGCCATAGGTGACGATGGTTGTTTTTTTATTTTTTTATTTTTATATATTTTAAAAATTTTTAGATTTTTTATAATTTATTTTAATACTATTTTAATAATTTATTTTATTATTTTTAAAATTTTTTAATTAAAAAGACAAAAATACCTTTTTGATTGTTAATTTTTAACCGTCGATCAAAAAATTTGGTTGACGATTATTTTAAGGACAAAAAGCCAAAGCACTTAGTCCCACCCATAGTTTGATGCTCCCCCAAATTCCACCTCTCAAGTTTGTAAAACTCAAAGTTCTATCTTTTGACCAAATTTCAGTCAACTTTTTTTTTTTTTTTTTAAATTAAAAAAATTAAAAGCAGTCTCGTCATCGGTATTGACGATGATGACTACCATTACTAGAACTAGATGATCAAGTCGAATCTACCTCCCTATTTGGCAGAGGTAGCCATATCTGACTATCTCTTGTTTTAAAGAAAGTGGCCAAATATAACCATCTTTGTCAAAAGCCATGGCTAAAAACTATCGGTGAGACTAATATTTGCCATTTTCAACCATTTCTGGTGCTTTTTTGGTTGAAACGACTAAATCTGACCGTTTCTGACACTTCTACCAAATGGAAATGCTATAATACTAAGTAGTTAGAAACAACCACCTGATTTTAATCAATGACCATTGTCGTTGGCATTAATGGTAGTGGCTATTTTTAATTTTTTATATATTTTTAATATTTAAATAATCCTTTATACTTATATAAAATTTATTTTATTATTTTATAAAATTTTAATTTTAAAATAATAAAAATATCTTTTACTATTAAAAAATTTAATTATTAATAGTTAGATTTATTAATTGATTTTAATGAAGGCCAAAAGACATGTTCTCACTTATAGTTTGGTTCTAAGACATCTCATTACTCAAGTTTATAAAATTTAAAATCTCACCCATTAATTATTAAATTTATCAGTCAATAATAAAATTTTAATTACCACGAGATAATTTTATCATTTTAGAATTAAAATTTATAAAATAATAAAATAATATTTAAATATATTAAAAATTATAAAAAAATTTATAAAATTTTGAAAAAATATTTAAATTTAAAAAAATAAAACCAACCACCACTAATAGAAACAAGGTGGCGGGGCCATTGCAGTTAGCACAATAATAGTGACTGATTTTATTTTTTAAAATTTAAATATTTTTTCAAAATTTTATTTTATAATTTTTAATATATTTATATATTATTTTATAATTTTATTATAAAATTTTTTAATAAAGATATTTTTGTCATTTCATATAAAATGTTAATGAAATTGAATGAAAATTAGGTGAAAGTGAGTGTTTGAGTTTTTAAATGTTAGAGGGTGGAAACGTCTTGGGACCAAACAATGAGTGGAAACAGTATTTGGCCTTTAATGAACGATAATATTTTGAGTTTTATAAATTTAGAAAATGGGACCCAACACAAAGATCCCATTCCAATGTCCCGCCAAAGCTTCCTTGTAACAGGAAAACACTCATTCTTGTCTTCACTTAATCGCTCCACCGTTAGACATTGCTCTCTTCACCAATTCCAATTCACCGCCATGGCCCTCACCTTAGCTCTCCTTCAATCTCTTCCTTCTGATAACATTTTCATCTTACTCTTCACTTTCTCTTCTCTTATCGCCGTTTTCTTCCTCATATGGACGTTCACAAAGTCCAGGAACCAAATCCTTCCACACCCACCTGGTCCACGTGGCGTCCCCTTCCTGGGAAACCTCCTCTCTCTCGACCCGGAGCTCCATACTTACTTCGCGCACCTCGCACACACCTACGGCCCCCTTTTTCAGCTCCGTCTCGGGAATAAAATCGGTGTTGTTTTGACTTCTCCTTCCTCAGCTCGCCAAGTCCTCAAAGACCACGACACTACTTTCGCCAACCGGGACGTGCCGGTTACGGGTCTGATCGCAACGCAAGGCGGGCGTGACATTGTTTGGAACCCGTATGGACCGGAGTGGAGGATGTTGAGGAAGATTTGTGTTCTCAAGATGCTCAGTAATAAAACCCTGGACTCCGTTTACGAGCTCCGGCGGGGTGAGGTCAGGCAAACCGTCGGGTACTTATACCGTCAAGTTGGGTCTCCCGTTAACGTTGGTGAACAAATGTTTTTGACGATACTGAACGTGATTACGAACATGTTATGGGGAGGATCGGTTCAGGGTAAGGAGAGGGCTAGTTTGGGTGCGTTATTTCGGAATCTGATATCGGAGTTGACGGATTTATTGGGCCGCCCGAATATATCGGACTTTTATCCGGGTTTGGCCAGGTTTGATTTACAAGGACTGGAGAAGAAGATGCATCGGGTAGCTGGGAAATTGGAAAGGATGATTGATGAGATCATTGATCAACGGCTGAGAAGTAATGGAGAGAGTAGCAAGAAAGATAATGAAGATTTTTTACAGTTTTTACTTGACCAGAGGGATGGAGGTGATTCCAAAACACCTTTTACCATGACCCATGTCAAAACCATGCTTATGGTAATTGATTTTTATCTTACTATTATTAGTTTTATTCTTTCTTAACTACGAATGAATATGAATGATTAATCAGAAATATATACATTTAATCTTAATTTTAAATTATATGTTATATTCAGTCTGATCTCTAACTTCTTCCAAAATGTGAAAAATTTTGACTGGACGGATTTGTTTGACAGGATATGATCGTGGGTGGGACTGATACATCCTCCAATTTAATGGAGTTCGCCATGGCTGAACTAATCAACAAACCAGTGGTAATGAAGAAAGCCCACCAAGAATTAGACCAAGTAGTTGGAAAAAACAACATAGTAGAAGAATCCCACATTCAGAAATTGCCATATTTATATGCCATAATGAAAGAGACCTTGCGTTTGCACCCAGTCCTCCCTCTTTTAGTTCCCCATTGCCCATCTGAAACTTGCACTATTGAGGGCTACACAATCCAGAAGGGTTCACGAGTCTTTATCAATGTGTGGGCAATTCACAGGGACCCTTCGATTTGGGAGAATCCATTGGAGTTTAATCCGGAGAGGTTCTTGCATGGCAAGTGGGATTACAGTGGAAGTGACTTCAATTATTTTCCATTTGGATCTGGAAGAAGAATCTGTGCTGGCATTGCTATGGCTGAGAGAATGTTCATGTACTCGCTGGCTACCCTGTTGCATTCTTTTGATTGGAAATTGGGGGAGGGACAGAGCGTGGATCTTACTGAGAAGTTTGGGATTGTTTTGAAGCTGAAGACTTCTCTTGTGGCAATCCCAACATCGAGGTTATCGGATTCAGCCTTGTATAGGTAGCCAAGTAAACAAGAATATTCTGCAATGTTTGGCAGGCAACATTGCGTTAATATTATATATAGTGTTGTATGTGTTATATTACATTATGCTATTTTTATACCGTATTAAATAATTTAACATATTCTATTATTTGTCAATGGATTGTATGTTAGATTTAATTTACATGAACAAACTAATTAGTATTCAATTTTAATTCATAGGATCTATGCATAAATTATAAAATACTGAATAATACATTAATTTAGGATTTATAGGAACACCTGCAATTCCATGCAATATAAATATATAGCGATAAAGTGGTTGGTTTTCCGCTTCTAAGACCTGATTTTATGATAGCTTGCAACAGGACAAACTATGCTAAAAAATTAGGTTTTGGAGAGGAGGTTGAGCTAATATATATAATATGTTAATGGATTTTTTATTAAAAATCTAATAAACCTTACGATTCACACTAGTGTTGTCTCCCAAATTAATAAAATCCATGAAGTGCATTGGGCTACTGATATTAATCACGTTTTTGCTCAACCAATTTAATCTATTAGATGATTAAAATTTATTCATTTTATTAAAAACAAAAAAACCAATTAATGTTAGCCTATTTATGATATGAATTTAAATTCAAGTCCAATTGTGATTTTGGAAACATCATCTCCAGTCTATGTCTTGGTGTCTTCAAATTACCTTTCAATCCAATCAAAGCATTTTCAAGCCATCAAGATGAGAAAAACAAACTTGCTTAACTTTAATCAAAGATTCAAAAAAAATTCAAGCCTACTAAAATTGTTTTCCATGCAAACGACATAAGCAAGAATGACAAGAATAAATCTATGCAATGCACGCAAATGATGTCCAAGTTTTCCATTCTCAATGCATGACATTACAAAGAGTTCCAGTTCATCAAATGGTTCCATAACAAGTTCAAAACCCATGGTGGAAGCCCAACCAAATTGCCTGAAACCAAGGAGAAGCAATAATAAAGGTAGAAAAATTTGTCTTTCTTGCTTGGCACTATAACATGTAATAAGGCATTCCAAGCATTGTAGTGCTATGCCACAACACGCAACAAGGCATGCCTAGTGCAGTAGCATCTCAGCTTTGGCTTGGCATACATCCGTGAGATGTGGCATTGCGTTGCCAAGCTTGGTTTTTGTCTTTGTGCAGCCCATGCGTGCTATAGTGCTTGGCCTTAGATCAACATGCTTCTTGCTTACTTTCGTGCATGCATTTTGGTCCCAAGTCTTCTCTAAGCTAGTCCAATAAAGACTATGAGCTTCTTATGTCTTTCAACACGAATTTAAGTGCCAACAATCCTCAAAATTAGGATCAAACAATCAAGTTGAAGATCAAGTCTAAGACAATTCTAGATCAAAGAGACTTTAGTATGAACAAAGAAAAAGAGCACGCAAGTTACTTTTATTTTTATAATTATTTAATTTTAACTATGTGTTGTAATTATTTTAGGTGACATATTTAATTAGTCTTTTAATTTTTTCATTTTATTTTCATTTATAAATTGTAATGTACTTCTAACTAGACTGAGGTTAGTTTATTGAATCAATGATGTATCTTACCTATAAAAGGCTTAAACTCATTGTAAAGAGTTTTTCTGTTGAATTGAAACATTAAAAGTATTGTGCTTTGTTTATTTCATAATGCTTAATTGGCTCATGTGAATATTTATCTTCCCTTATCCAACCTTTTAGCAAGTGAAGGTTAAAGGCAAAGAATCAAAGTGATGGAAACAAGGTTCAAGTGCGTGGACATCTTTCCTTAAGCTTGAGTTCAAGTTCATTTTTATCTTTGACTCACCCTTAAGTTGGTGGAGTATTTCTTTTGGACTTGAGGTTCTTTAACGTGCAATTATCATCAAGTAAAGTAAATTCAAGTTGGTGGTTAAATCTTTAGACTTGAATCTTTTTTCTCACAAATTGTTTCATGTGTTGTGTAGAACTTTGAATCTTTTGGATTCGAAGTTTATCGATGTGCCCTCCCATGCAGTTTCTCCTACTCAGCACGCGTGTGAAGGCCTTTTCCTTCCAATCGGGCCGGACTATGCATTGGGCCTTCCTCCTTTGCCTTTCTCCATCTTTCCTCATTTTGGGCTGGCTTCATGGGTTTGGGTCATTTTTTGGGGTTCCATAGATTTATGATTTTTTTTATAATACAAACAAAATAACATAAAATAAACATTTTTTTAAGATAAAATAAACACTTCTCTCTCTTTTTTTTTTTTTTTTACACTCATCTTTCCTCGGTTCGACATCTCAAAAATTTTATGTTAACATCCAGGTTTTTCATCATTGGGGATGGTCCTGTTGGGTTCAAAATGGAGTATCTACAAATATGAATTCAAGTTCTAGTCTAATTGTGATTTTGGAAACATCATTACCAATCCATGTTTTGGTGCCTTCAAATTATCTCTTAAGCCAATCAAAACATTTTTCATTCATCAAGACAAGAAAAACAAGCTTGTTTAACTTTGATCAAAGCGTTTGAAGGAAATTCAAGCCTACTAAAATTGTTTTTCTTGCAAACATTGTAGGCACTCCTGCTGTATATTATTGTACATGCTTTAATATAAAATCTGAAGAATATGTATATATCTATCAGTACATAAGTAATCATTATCTTTAATAATATACAACAAAAATACCTAAATACTGAGCTGAAATATGGTAACAGAAAACTACGTGGTGGAAAAAGTCAATAAGGCCCAAAATACTTTTTATATACGCTTGAAATTTATACAAAATAGGTGTGTGTACATACATATACTTGTACTATATAATGACATGCAAATATGAGACAGTGTGAGCATACAAACCATAAGCATGCTGCAAAACCCAAAACTGAAGCTGGATCTCAGACATTGGCTATCTCTTTTTCTCAACCTCTACGAAAATTGACCTGTAATAGAAAGGAAAGTAGAGAGTGAGTGATAAATTCATCCAGTAAGTGTTTCCTATCTTTGACCTTGTAGCAATCCTACTCAGAGGATATCACTATAATTATACAAACAGGTTATCTTGTATGCATTCTGAGCTTATACTAAACTCTAAGTTTCATTTGATTATTCTCATACTGAATTATGATATGCTGTGTATGTCATGTAAGAATGACATGCTAGGAGAAATAACTGAGCCCTTAGGCTTATTTATAAAACTGGCTTTTCTAAGTAAAACTATGATCCGAAGATCCTAAATTATGCTGGATAAAATACTGTAATTGAAAATCATATTGTAACTAAAAACAACTGCTATACTATGTAAACTGATAAATACAGAGATTCGGTACTCTGGACATGTGAGTTTCCTATGCTGACACATGGATAAAAACTGTCTACAACACGTACCACCACTGAATATGAAAACTGAGTCTATACTGCATACTGATCATCATACCCTAACTTGCTAGCTAAATGTACACTAGTATATGCCTATATATAGTGGCTAGTATGATTATAGACCTTGATATTGACTCCCTTAATTGATAGGTGTACAAAACTCACAAGTGCTCCCTTGTATTCACCTCTAAAATCGATGTCTAAAACATCATACTTTTTTACTTGAAAACATGTATTTAGATCCTTGGATCCCTTTTTAAAAATATTGTATGACATATCATGTCATGATATGTATATGATATATCATATATGCTTATCTGGTCTTCTTATACTGAGTTATAGCAATTATGTTGAGTTTACTGTGTATTATGCTTTTTTCAAACTAAATTTCTCATTTCTACCTAACGTATAGGCATGCATGACTAGATGCATGAACGTGCATGAGCCTGTATGGGTCGTGTGCTAGTCGTCCAGCCTGGTCATACTAGCTTTTGTAATTCTAGCTTTATTTCTTAATCTTTGCAGGTGCACAGTCGTGACATTGTCATGCACAATCGTGACCTTGTTTAATCTGGTTGTGTACAAGATCGTGAACACATCCGTACATCTCGTTCTGTTCCAATATGGTCGAGGCTGATCAAGCTTAATCCCATCCAATTTCATACCAAAAGACAATTCAATCACTATCAATCATTTTCCATACTCCAAACACTTCATAAGCATAAACTTATCATGAAAACAACATCAGTTCTCATAATCCATTATCCAAACTATATTAAAATCATATAAACACATACATATCAATATACACATCACTCACATCATCAATTCTATATCATTAATCATACAAGAAAAAATCACAAGCATATGGGAATCAGTCTCAACTCAACAACCCAACATCATACACACCAAATAAAAAAGGAAAAGAGACAAGAAACACTTACCTCTAGCCATAGCCAATCTTGCTTCTCTTTTTACAAAAATCTCACACTCTAGTTGGATTTGAAATCACTAGATATTGCTTTTCTCCTTTTTAAATAAATTGTGAAATACAAAACTAAATTTTTTATGTATGTACTCAAACCGTATCGTGCATAATAAAATAATAATTGTTAATTTACGGAATATAATAACGCTGACCTCTTGTCAGGCTGCTGAATTTGCTACAGAATGTATGTTGAATTTGCTTCTCAATGTAAAAACTTGCTGCGTAATTTAGTTTTTAAAGGATGATGGTGTACGAGATATTCAAAACAATTAGCGAAGACCCTTTGCTTTTCTTAATAAATTAATATGTTCTTTCGTCAGGGATAACTGAAACTGGAAGTTACCGACCATAACTTCTATCAACTGATTATAATATACCTTCAAGATTTTTTATTTATTAAGATATAAGATGCATGCACATGAATTGGCATTAAAAATACCACTCTTAAATTATTTAATTGAAATGGTCATGAATTTAAGTCAAGTAGAATTATTATTATTTTTCTAATACAATCTAGTGCATTATTTTACCAAGCATAATATTAATTACCAATAATCCAGTCAGTAATATAGGTAAATAGTAATGAATTCGTGAAACCCCAAAACACAAAACAACTTTTGAAGAATGAAATTAAAAAATAAAAATAAACACACAAAGCCACCACATTAACGACGCTAGATTTAACAAATTTACTGTCTTAGGATGATTATGCAAAAGATCTTATTGAATAAGTGATTTAGTTATGGGTTTTAAATTTAGGGTGAAATGGGGTTATAGAGATTTTGATTAGGGTATATGGTTATTTACTGTATATGTATGCATCTTTATTTGAATGTAAAGAAAGAGAGAAATATAGGATAATTTACATCTTTACATGAATTTATGATGCAAATTTATGGAATTACAATATCAAATATTATTGTAATTAATTATCTATCCTAATTTTATTTTTCGTGAAATGCTATTAATTTTTGTTTCATTTTATTAAAGTTTTATTGTAAATAATAATTTTAAATTACTGAAATGATTTTTCTCAAGTGCCTTAGGCACAACCTAAGCGACATAGATAAAAATAGGCTAAATAACCCAATCCCACTCAAGGTTTCCTTAAATGACAAATTTTCACGTATAAATTTAAAAAAAACTAAATCCTCATCTGTTAATTAAAGTCAACCGTTAAATTTAATTGATCAGAAGAGTATTTTTGTCTTTTTAAATAAAAAATAAAATTAATTTTTAAAATAATAAAAAACTAAAATTTTAATATAAATTTTAAAAATAAAAATAAAACTTTAAAAAATAAAATAAAAATTAAATGACATTAGTTGTCGTTAACTTAACTAGGTAACAAAAAACGATTACTTGATTTTATTAACAATCGAATCTGATTATCTTGACAACGAAGATGGCCTCTGACTATTAAAGATCTAGTAGTGACAGTCAGATTTGGTTGTTGTTGTCATCGAAACGATTAGATCTGACTATCAATAGAACAAAGTGGTCATCATCGTCGACGACAATAATTGCCTATAAAATTTTATTAATTTTTATAATTATTATAACTATTATTATTATATTAATATTATTTTATATTAAAACTTATTTAATATTAATATTATTTATTTTATAAAATAGTGTTTTAATTATTTTAATAAATATGTTAATAAAATTTAAAAAAATTTAGTTAATGAATAAATATTTAATTTTTAAAAGAGAATTTGTCATTCAGGAAAATCTGAAGTGGGAATAAGCCTTTTGGCCTAAAAAATATTCATTATATAAAATCCCACAAAATGCAAACAAAGTCTCGTACTACAGAGTCAGAGATACCCAAATGAAATAGACTGTGATATTAAGTTTTTTTGTCAGAATCTTGCACAAGTTATATTACAAGAACAACAAAGAGAATTTTTTATTAGACTTTAATGTTTTATGAAAAGTTTGATATCATTTGATTAGCTGATTAAAATATTTACGTTTGCAGTGTAATTGTTAACATGTAAGAGATGATTATATACTTTCGTGTTTTTCCCAATATGTTTTTGTTAAATGCTTTAAATCCCAAGACACAGTAAGCCAAAACAAACTCTGATTTCAATTGATTGTCGCTATTGATTGATGATGATCTGAAGATAAGGTCAAGATGAAATGAAGATGTCCGCCACCAACGTCTATTATTAAAATTATAATAATCTATTATTATGATAAACATAAAAATTATTTTGATGTGTGGCCATGTCTCATTTGTTTGGTTGTGGCAAAGATTTTTGTGTTTCTAGTTTTAATGATTCCCACCCAGGCGAGAAAAAACTTGCTCTCTTATTCTAGGAGATATGGTTCTTTAAATGACACTTGGTTTCATTGATAGCCACAACCTTACTCTACATTTACCTTTTGCACTTTAGGGTGCGTATTCTTAATCCTTAATGTGTTCTCACGCATGATCGTATATCCTCATCATGATTCATATAAAAATTTAGACAATTTACGTGTTAAAAACTTATCTCTCATATAGATATATATCTAATCATACACCTGGACACACTTTCATGTGCATATGCATGTGCCATGTGCTTTTAAGCTAACCTTATGTGTTGATATGCACCCAAACTCATCTTAAAAAGTTCTCATGTGCATCTAAGATCACTTCACATGCCATTTAAAGCTAACACATACTCAAACATTCATCTCATGCACCATTACATGTTTTAACACCATATAAAACCACTACACGTGTTCACATGCCATAAAAGCATCTCTATGTATCAGCATGTGTTTTCCAAAACCCTACACTCACTGTCATGTGCCACTAAAGTCCATCATATGCCTATACACCCCTTTATTAATAATTACATGCCATAATTCATCTTTACACACTACACATGTGCTAAAAACCATTTTCACATGCTCTCATGTGCTAATTATACTATTTCCACTCATGTATGTGTCACACACTTGACTATCATGCATTATGCACGGCTTTCTTCATCAAGGTTAGATTGTCTAGTCAAGATTAGGTCGCGTTTTGATGCGTAGTTAGGCCAGAATAGTTAATAGGTGAATGGCCCAAAGCATATTGACCAGCTTGGAAACTAGGTTATCCAATCTTATAGGTTAAGTAATCAAGTGAGGAAAACCTGTTTGTGACCTGTGATTGAAATAAACTCTAGTTGACGATTCTAGTGCTATTAACACCTAAATCTTGCTATACTAACAACCGATTGCTCTCCAACACATATTAATTCAGATTTTTAATAGATTTTGCACCATCATTTTTGGTCAATCAGTCGGAATCTTGGCTAAAAGATGCAGTAATAATGAATTTCTCAATGCAAACCTGATGTCTTTCTCTGCCATCTTCAACCTTGGACAATGCTCCCAATATAAGGGTTTTGTTGAAGATGATCCAAAGGCATATTTCGGTGCCAGAGTCCATTATTCTATTGCTTATTTGTTGAAAAAGGGCTAATTTTTCTAATTTTTTTTAACAAAATTGGTTTGAATTGAGCAAAAATTCAATTGCTATTATGAAATTCAATCTACCATAACAAAATTCAATCTAAATTTGTACAATATCTAAAAAAGAATTGATCCTTAATTCAAAGATTTGATCATCCGATTGAAATTCCTAAAATTTGAAATTAAATTCCAAGCCTTAATTTTAATTTCAAACCCCAATTAAAATAGAACTTAATTGGATTTAAACCAATGCCAAATTTCAAAATTTTAATTTTAATTTTGAATTATCAAAACCTAATTCAAAATTCTAAACTTTAATTTCAAAATTAACAAATTCTAATTTCAGATTCTGAAATTTCAGATTCTACAATCTAATGCATTTGACTCTCATACTATATAAAATCCTACAAAATGCAAACAAAGTCTCGTATTACAGAGTCAGAGATACCCAAATGAAATAGAATGTGATATTAAGTTTTTTTGTCAGAATCTTGCACAAGTCATATTACAAGAACAACAAAGAGAATTTTTTATTAGACTTTAATGTTTTATGAAAAGTTTGATATCATTTGATTAGTTGATTAAAATATTTACGTTTGCAATGTAACTACTAACATGTAAGAGATGATTATATACTTTCGTGTTTTTCCCAATATGTTTTTGTTAAATGCTTTAAATCCCAAGACACAGTAAGTCAAAACAAACTCTGATTTCAATTGATTGTCGCTATTGATTGATGATGATCTGAAGATAAGGTCAAGATGAAATGAAGATGTCCGCCACCAACGTCTATTATTAAAATTATAATAATCTATTATTATGATAAACATAAAAATTATTTTGATGTGTGGCCATGTCTCATTTGTTTGGTTGTGGCAAAGATTTTTGTGTTTCTAGTTTTAATGATTCCCACCCAGGCGAGAAAAAAATTGCTCTCTTATTCTAGGAGATATGGTTCTTTAGATGATATTTGGTTTCATTGATAGCCACAGCCTTACTCTCTACATTTAACGAGTGCAAAAGAAATTCAATTGAAGCAGTCTTCTGTAGATGCTTTACACAAATAAAAGAATTTGTTACATTATTAAATACAGTGTAAAACTAACATTATGTAATATAACACAGACAACACTATACATAATATTAATGT
Organism: Anacardium occidentale; assembly: GCA_026122585.1. Classification (NCBI taxonomy): domain Eukaryota; kingdom Viridiplantae; phylum Streptophyta; class Magnoliopsida; order Sapindales; family Anacardiaceae; genus Anacardium; species Anacardium occidentale. The sequence goes on along the minus strand of JAJEJH010000674.1, from coordinate 11,035 downwards.
AATGTTGCCTGCCTAACAAATCCGAATATTCTTGTTTCTTGGCTGCTCATGTAAAGTTGAATTTCGTAACCTCAGTGTTGGGATAGCGACAAGAGAAGTCTTCAGTTTCACAACAATTCCAAACTCCTCAGTAAGATCCAATTTCTGTCACTGCCCCAATTTCCAATCAAAAGAATGTGAAAGTGTCGTAATTTTACTGTATCTTCGAAAACCCCATTCATCTTGAAAGTATTGCAAATCTGACAAAACCGCCATAGACGCATATTTGGATGTTCAATCGACAACCCCCTAAGCTCATTCTGTTATGGCATTTGTACCGTGGAAGACTTGATCTCAAAGTTCTAGGCATCTGCTGTTGGTCCCACCGCACTTGATAAACTATTGTGGTCCTGAAGAGCTAGTTGATTGTCGTTCGCCATCTTTAATTTTTCTTTGTCCTCCTTTCACTTCTTTTTAGCCTTCTAAACGTTCATTCTATCTTTGGATCGTGCTATAATAATGCAGAGTCCTCAAATTTGGACATCAACCAACATCAGCTAAACAGCCCCCGCAAAATCTTTAAAAAAAGTAATAATCCCAGATAATACTAAATATCATACTAATATTAAAAAAGCAATAGCCCCAGATGATACCACAACAAGCTAATTATTTCTGTTTTGCAAATATATGAGTCAATCAAGTAATATAGAAAAATGTTAATCTTACAAAGATTGGTTGTTAAGTACTAGTTCCCTTATAATTACAGTTAGCTAAAGAATCCAAATGTTTAATGTACAAAAATGAATAAAACAATAAATACCTGCAAAGAAATTCAACAAACAAAGAATTAAGAAGCTAGTTATCAAACAAATAGCTTTAAGATTTAAGATTTTATCATGAATCACTCATGATCATTAATGTGTCTGATGTAAAGCAACAAATTGATGGGGATTTGATGGTTGATCATCATAAATTACTTATTTCTTTTTTTAACCTCAATTAAATGTGTAAAAATTAATAATTATCTATTTTCGTGGTAAAAACACTGTTATTTTGAGTATAACCCAGAAAAACGCAATCAACAGTTTTAGGTCTAAGCCTAATCTATTTTAGAGGAGGTATTGTAACCTTGACAAGGCATCCCCTCACTTTTAAGTAATTATAAGAAGGTATATCCTTCTATTCTATAATTCATACGGAATATTACCTTTTTTCTTATGGGGTAATATGTTTAGAATATATTTAGCAATTAAAACTGTCTCCTCCCAAGTTTTGAGGTAAACCTAAACTTATAAACATGACGTTAACCATCTCTTTTAAAGTTTTATTTTTCCTTTCAATAATACCATTTTGTTCAACACTATATAATGTAATAGTTTGATGAATTATTCCAAATTTTGCATACACTTCTTCAAACTCTAAAAATCCAAATTCTCCCCCTCTATCAGATCTAAAACTTTGATCCTTTTAGAAAGTTGTTTTTCAACCTCATTTTTATACTTGGTAAACATAGTTATAGTTTTATCTTTCCTATGTAATAAATATAACAATATCGTGTGTAATCATCAACAAATGTAATAAAATACTTTTTTCCACCTTTATTTTTTACAAATTTTAAATCATTTAGATCATTATGTATTAATTGTAGAGGTTTTGATCATCCATCAATGGTGTTAAATGGTTTTTTAGCAAATTTAGCTTCTATATAAGTCTCATAATTGTAATTAATGTCCAAGCTGAACTTTGGAATCAATTCTAAATTTGCTATCTTTTTCATTGTAACGTACTTTATATGTCCTAACCTACTATGCCAAAGAAAAGGAGAAACAATGATGTAAACTGATATGTTTCTTTTATTATAATTTTTAAGTACAAAAACTTAATTTTATCATCAATCACTACTATATTAGCCTTAAAAAGGTCATTACATAGATACTTTTTTCCCATATACATACTTTCTTTTGAGATTACAAATTTATAAGATTTAAATACCAACTTAAATCCCTTCTTGATAAGTAAGGGTCCTAAAATTAGATTCTTTTGAATCTTTGAAACATGCAGCATGTTTGGTAGCATCAAATCTCTGCTATATGTAAACTTAAGGATCACTTTCCTTTTTCTTGTAATGGTAGCTGATGTAGAGTTAGCCATGAATAGTTCTCATCTTTTTCAGCCTTCTCATAAGAGGTAAAAAAAATGTTTATCAACATATATATATGATTAGTAGCACCATAGTCTAACTGTAATATCTCGAGGTTAGAATGGATTTTTAGGCCTTGAATCAAGGTTAGAAGAGAGATTTTTCAGTCAGAGAATAGCCTTAGTGAGTTAGTAGGGTAAAACAGTCTTTTTAGAGGCTTTATATAGAGCTTGTGGAATGAGCACGACTATGCGTCTCTAGACACACGCCCGTGCATCCTTTTCTTTTCATGCATGCCCATGCATGTTTGTTGATATATAAAGTTAGATTTTCCTCTACCCATTTCAACCAGTTTCTCACCTATTTTCTCTTATTTTCTCTTCAGTTAACTTTAACCAAATTGAGAGAGAGATCAACTAGCTTTTAGTAGCTAATCCAACTAAGATTTAGCCAAAGATATAGAGGTTGAAGTTGTTAATAACTCCAAGTAAGTATTTTCTCACCTCTTTCCCTATTTTCATAGTTTATATTTTTTTAAATGAGTTTATTTAGCCACAGAAGCATGTTTTCAGCTTAATAGTATGATTATAAGATGAAGATGATGAAATATATGAGAAATTTAGAGGTAAGAGCATGCTTAGTTTCCGTTGATGCATATGGGCATGTATTTAAGGGTTTTGAAACATATTAGGTTTTATTTGGTTGTTATTAATGGGGAAAATTAGTATATAATGATGTATTTAGCATGAAGATATGTTAGAATGAGTTTAATTTAAGTTTGGTAGAGATTTAGGTTAAGATTGGAAGTGATCTTACATGTTTCAACCATAGTTACAGAAACAAAGTATGACGCATGCCCATGCAGTATTGTTTTAGTAGGGTTATGGTCATGTATGCAAGGTGTGCATGATTGGATTTCAGTAACGTCACGATCGTGCACCTGAAGGTCACGGTCGTGCATTAACAAAAGAAAAGAATAAGTAGAATTTCTAAAAGCTAGCACAGTTAGGTTGCACAACTAGCACACAACCCATGCACTTTCATGCACATTTGTGCATCCGATCATGCTCACTTGTGCATTTAGTTAAAGTTTTAGAATTTTCAGATTAAGCACAAAATAAGCAATAAATCACTAGTAAGAACCCAGATTTAGTAGATAATCCCTAATAATAAAACATTTAAGTATTATAAGCAGAATAACAAAAGAAACAACAACTTAGAGACAGTTAAGATAAGAAAAGAAGAAAGAGACACAGAAAATTACCGTAGAGAACTCTTCAAATCAAATAGTAGAGAATAGTAAGATAAAATATCTTTATAGAATCAGTAGACCCAAACTCACATAAGTAAAGAGAAACTCAACAGTAGCTTAGACATAGTCTAATTAATCAGCAAAATACAACTAGAAAACAAATAGAAACAAAAAAATAGTTATAGAAATAGTAAAGAAATAGATGAAACAAAAATTAGCAGATATACAACATAACTCAGAATAATTTACACAGAACTTATTAACAAGTTTAATAAGTTAAAGAAATAGTAACTTCAGTAAGATACACGTATAACAGAACTACAACATTTATTCAACTAAACAGAATATATTAAAAATAGAAGAAGTATAAGATATCATGCATTATAAGCATTACATAACATGACATGCCAACTTAGTATTTTCAGAAAAGGGATCAAGTGATCTACATGCATATATTTTTAAAATAGAGTCAATGATTCGAACATTACTTTTAAGGGTAAATACAATGGGACATCTATAAGTTGTATGCCTACTAGAGAGGGAGCCAGTGTTATATTTATATATGCTAGTATGCATCTATACACCAACTAGAAAGGAAGCCTATGTCAAATACGTTAGTGTGTAGTTGTATGCCTGTTAGAGAAGGAGCCAATATTAGTACATGTTGATATATGTGTTAGTGTACATCAATTATCTGATTTTAGCTTACTGATCTAGTATTAGAAAGTTGATGATTCATATGGTCAAATGTTAAATTCCTGTATTCATCAGTCTATACAGTATAGTAAGTATCTTCGGATATATTGAGTTCAAATACAATTTTATTCAGTATTTTTAATATTTTAAGATCTTCAGATTCTAACAATATATTTAAAAAAAACTAGTTTTTCTGAAAGATATCTTCGGTAATAGGCTTAAGGACCTAGTTATGATTTTCAACATTATTGGACATGATTTCAGCATACTTCATATAATGTCACACTCAACATGAAATCAATCAGAATAGAGAAACTATAATGTATATCAGCAAAATGATAGGAAAACTATCAAACAAACTGATAATTAGCAATACAGTCAGAACATGTATTATTAGAAATATAAATACATATAGAATATCATATGTATAATAAAATAAACAAGTTTACAGAATAAGCCATCATAAAACAGCATATGAGAAACATAATAGTTTTGAATCAAAACACATACAGTAAGATAACAGAAAAGTAAATTATGAATTATAAACAGAAAATAATAGAAATTAGTTGCACGATATATGTCATAAGCAGAAACCTAAAAGAATTCAGTTAAACTCTTCAGAGAACTTGAGAATACTATAGATCTCAGAAATTAGATAAAAATATAGGACAATGAATATCAGAAAGAAAGGAAAACTAAGTGAGCTAGTTTTACCTAGATTCATTTTCATGCTAAGTCATATACATATACTCATATACATACTTATGATGAGGTATGAAGCAGAATAGAAGCAGTAAGATGAGTTAGAATAGAAGAGGAAACTTACTTAACTAGTTGAGGATCAAGTTAACTCTGCTAGCTTAGTAGTAGACTAATCATAGGCTAAGTAATATCTATTCGACTAAAGTCTATTTGATTAGACATATAAGAAGATAAGAAGCCAAACTTAAGAAAAGCTTAAAGCTAGATTAGAATAAGCTATTAGGTTATCAAAAACTTAATTAAGTTCATTAACTGAGCAGTTAGCCAGTGATAGATCAACTTAGAGCTTACATGAGGGTAGAAATGGGAGATACTTACTGAGTGACTTGTCACTTATCCCTTTTAGTTTCCTTTTCCTTACAAGTTGAGTTGGGGAGCTGAGCTTAGAGCATGAGATGGCTAAGGAGTGGGATACAGCTCAAGTGGGTCTCCACCCAAAGTTTTCAGTTATATATATGTATGTATATATGTGTATTCAGTGTTTAGAATATAGTATGTTGGCTCACATGCTTATGTTGCTCATACATATGAGATATACAGTATCATTTATATTTTCAGATACTAATTAATAGTAATAAAATATGATTCTTATTCATGATGTTGTATACTAGATCTTCACATTCCACCACATCTTATTTAAAACTTCTATATAGTGCATAGATTTTAGATAGATAATTATATAGGATCCCTACTGTATGTACTAATAATAACTTTTTTTCTCTTAACAATATAATAAAATGTTATTATTTTGATAATAAACATATATAATATAATAATAGTAGTACATATAGTAGCGGGGGCTTCACTATCTATCAGTTTTTAGTTTTTTTCATTAAAAAGATTTCAGAAGTCATAACAACGAGCATTTCTTCATTTTCATTTTGCTCGACTACATTGGCTTGTTTGATAGCTTTTTCTTTACTTATCTTTAGGCCTTTTTTGTAGAACCCGCCGCCACGAGTACCCCTGCTACTGAAAACTGAGAGGCATTTTTATTAATAATCTGAAAACTCGGGTACCCGCGACGGGAATCCTATGAAAATAATAAAACCCTGAACCTGCTATACATTCAGAGTACAAATGCGGAAGCTGAAACTGGATACATCAACTGAAATATACAAGTTGTTCTATACAATAGGCCCAATGGCCTTTCCATATACATACATACTGTTTCTGTACATCCGGATACATAAAATATGTACAATATGACCACACAGGTCCAAAACTAAAAACTGTACAAACTGAGATCGCGGTGTGCGTGTGTACCCTCTCCGTCAGTCTCGATCCAACCGCTCCTCGGAAACAGCACGAACCACCTGAAAGGATGGAAGAAGGAGGGGGATGAGTGATAAAGATCACCCAGTAAGCGCTCCTTACTTCTCTCAAAACCCAAGCAAGCACAAGCAATCACAATAATCAAACATACCTGGGCCTCGACCCTAATCATACATCTATGCGCTTGCTGAAATCTGGAACAGTTATCTGAATCTCATTCTCGTTATATACTGATGTCATTATTATTCATGTCATGATGTGTATGTCATGTCATGCTACTGAAAAATCTCATGGATGCATCATCTGAATACTTCTATCTGGATGTACCCGAAGGTACCTGCTGTGTTGATCAGACTGGTGGACACAGGGATTCAACATCCTGGCCATGTGGGCTGAACAGTCTAGCTACTGGCTAGAAAGCTGAATCTGAATACTGTTACCCGATCTGACTGGTGTCAGATGGTAAAATCTGAATGCTGTTGAATATTCTGATTGGTGTCAGAAACTGAATCTAAAATACTGCTGAGCATTCTGACTGGTGTCAGAAGGCTGAATCCCATGGATGCCCCCTCGTGTTCCACCTATACGCTTACCCGTACATCAGGTTCTGAACACTGAATACTATTAAATTCATATCTCTTGATCCTTTCTGAAGCTACATGTCATGCCATGATATGCATATGCAGCTTATTATCTGAATTCGTGCTTGCATGATGCTTATCTGAAACATTTATATCTTTAATCTGAATGCACATGCTTTATTTCTCATTTTAAATTCTTTTTCTGAAAATCTGTAAATGCACGGGCGTGAGCCTGGACGCACGGGGCCATGCACCGATCGTGTGTCTAGTCGTGCAAACTACTGGAATTCTGGAAATATTTTACTGAAAGCGCATGCACGGGCATGCATGTGCATTTTTTGGCCGTGTACACAGCGTGCACACGGGCGTGCATATGGAAAAACAAAGGCACACGGTCGTGCCCTGCGGGCGCACGGCCATGCGTCTTGTTCTTCAACAAGAGCACCGCTGGAAAATTGCCTTAAACTCATGCCAATTCACATTCAAACTTAAAATCACTCCAAATATGCATTTCCAGCACTTCATATAACACAATTCAAGCATCAAATCTCACATGCATCAATCATCACGCATTTCACCATGGAAGCATTAGCTTTCTCTCACTAAAACATAATCCATCAACATGCAAGGATCAAGGATGGCCAAAATCAACATTTCACACATCAACCATCATCATATAACATATATAACATTCATCCAAGCATCACAACTCATCAAACATGCTAGGAAATTGCGAGAAGAAGTGAAAGAACACTTACCTCGCGCCATTGCTTCTGAAAACAAACTTTTGAACTATTCTCTTCGCTCTCTAACTTGATCGAGAGCTATTTGCTGCTGAATTTCCTCTATAGGGACGAGAGGAACTGAAATAAAGAGAGAAATTGCTGAAGAAATGAAAATGGGTGAGAAAAGAATGACTTAACTCACAGCTCCACTTATATATTATGCCACGCACGGGCGTGCATCAAGGGTGTACGGGCGTGCACAAGGGAAAATGGACATAATCCATTTCCCGCTCACTCGCCTGATCAAATCCTTCCGAAAGGATTCCTATGAAAGCCATACGGCTCCGAAAACTTACTAACTCACCCCTGAACTTATCTAGACTCCCAATCTCTTTCTGAATCTCGTTTCTAACCCCAAAACTCTTCCCCTAAGGGCTTTCTAACCTGGGATGCTACATTTCCTCCCCCCTTATAAAAATTTCAACCCCGAAATTACTTGAATAACTCTGGGAACCTATCCCTGATCTCAGACTTTACCTCCCAAGTGACTTCCTCCACTCTCTGACTGCGCCATAAGACCTTCACAAGGGGAATCTGTTTATTTCTGAGAACCTTGACTTTGTAGTCCAGAATCTACACTAGCAGCTCTTGATAACTCAAATCCTCTGCCAACTCAATCTCTGAAAACTGAAGCACGTGAGAAGGATCCCCCACATACTTCTTCAACTGAGACACATGGAACACATTATGAATCCTGTCTATGCTAGCTGGTAAAGCCAATCTGTAGGCAACTGTCCCCACTCTCTCAAGTATCTCATAGGGACCAATAAATCTAGGGGTCAACTTTCCATTTCTGTCGAATTTGAGAACTTGCCAGTAGGAGCAACCCTTAGAAACACTCTGTCACCTACTGAAAACTCAATCTCTCTGCGTCTCAAGTCTGCATAGCTCTTCTGTCGATCCTGGGCCTGTCTCATTCTTTGTCGGATAATCCTGATCTGCTCAATCATCCCCTGAACTATCTTTGGACCCACAACTGTCTCTAGAGAATCTCTCTCTCCAATCTCATCACAATGAATAGGAGATCTACATTTTCAACCATACAACGCCTCGAATAGAGCCATCTGAATAATCGTCTGATAACTGTTATTGATCTATATTCAAGTAGCACTCATCCAGTTCAAGACATCCAAGGAAGTTCAATCATGCTTTTAAAATGGAGAACTCGAACCAAGCACATCAATTTCGAAAATGTCTTGTCAAATAAGATGATAAAACGTTGGTTTGAGTCATGCATTCGAATGTATCTCCAATATCATAAACATCATTTTTGGCAATCGAAGACATCATTATTCATCAAGTGGCTTCATACGAAGCTAAGGAAAAAAACGGGACTCAATTCGGATAAGAAACGAGTGAAAACGGGCTGCGCGAAGATTTCCCCTGCCTGGCGTCGCAGTACTACGCCCCTGACCTGCGTGCACGCGCGTGCCCGCACGCTGCCTTGCTGCGCACGCAAGCCTGCACCCACGCACACCTGCACGCGCCCAGCGCCCCAACGCCCGCATGCCCAGCTCCCGCACGCCCAGCGCTTGGCTGCTCCACATGCACACTTGCCTGCGCGCGCACCCGCGTGCGCACTTGCGCACTGTGCACTGCATGCAGCGGCATGGTGCCTCGGCATCTGGATTCTGCCGCATTTTGGGAATTTTGGTCTTTTCAAGCAATTTTGGCATGCTTCAGCTTCCAGAACTCCTCAAATGCATTCTCCTTGAGGATTTTGAATTTCTGATGATTTCCAATGACAATTCGAATGCCGACGACTTTTCGGATTGAATTCAAATATTCGACTCAAAAATTCGGACCGAAGACAAATTAATCAAGGAAAATGCTTGCAACCAAGATTATTGTATTTTTATATTTATTTCTGATTTATTTTGTATTGTAATTAGAAAATATGTGAATTACTTGCTATGTCTTTGGCCTTTTATTTTATTTCTCTAACTTGTAATATGGTGTAAAGTAAACCAAAGTTTGGTTACTTTAACCATGGTTTGTAAAGCCTATATAAAGGCTATTTTTCTCATTTTGTAAAAAAGACTTGAATTTTGAAATTGAAAATCAAAAGCTTTGTGCTTTTCCTTGGGATGAAGAACTTGTTGGTTCTTGTTTCCTTTTATTTCCTTTATCCAATTCTTGTTGCAAGAAAGAATTGGTGGTGGAGATTCAAGTGGGTGAGCTTTGAAACAAGTGGGTGGATCTTCCTTTAAGCTTGTATCCAAAGTTCTTTAAGCTTGAATCAACTTCAAGTTGGTGGATTTTCTCCTTTAGGCTTAAGGAACAATTTTTTGCATTTGTTTATCAAGTAAGTATTGGCATTGTGTTGATTGAATGAGGATATTTGATGTTGAATGTTGATGTGTTGGAAATTGATTGAAGTTGTGACTAATTTGGAGTTGAATGTGCTTGAATTTGGAGTTATTTTTGTTTGTTTTTGTGTGAGTTTGGCCTTAATCTTTGCTGGGTTTTTGGAGTGCCATTTGACACCAATTTAAGAGGTTTAAGGGCTGCCAAAATAGGCCAGTTATTATAAACAAACTCCATGAGGGGAATCAACTCTGCCCAATCAGTCTGTAAGTCCATACAATAAGCTCTAGTATATCCTCTAGAATCTTATTAACTCTCTCAGTCTGCCCATCTGTCTGAGGATGATATGCTGAACTGAACTGCAATCTGGTCCCCAAGGCTCTCTGCAATGATCTCCAGAAAGCTGACAGAAATCTAGAGTCTTTGTCTGACACTATCGTCTTGGGAACACCATGGAGTCTGACCACCTCTCTGATATACAGTCTGCCCAACTGATCTGTAGACATGCCCTGTCTGACTGGTAAAAAGTGAGCTGACTTGCTCAATCTGTCCACTATCACCCATATGCCATCGAATCCTCTCTGAACTCTGGGAAGACCAGAAATGAAATTCATGAAAATATCTTCCCATTTCCACTCAGGAATACTCAAAGGGTGAAGTAAACCTGAGGGTCTCTGATGCTCTGCCTTGACCTACTAACATATCAGACATCTGGAAACAAAGTCTGCGATGTCTTTCTTCATGCCTGACCACCAAAAACTCTTCTTGAGATCCTGATACATCTTAGTATTGCCTTGGTGTGTTGTATACACCGTACTGTGCACCTCTGACAAAATCATCTGTCTCAACTCTGAACTCTGTGGCATACAAACTCGGTCTCTGAATCTTAAGATCTCATCTCTGAACTCAAAGTCTGGTACTGATCTCTCTGACATCCTCTGAATCATACTCTGAGTCCACTCATCTGACATCTGACCTTCTCTGATCTCATCATACAGTGAGGATCTGATCTGAAGCCTGAAGAAATCTGCAGTCACAATCTCAATCTGCTACCCGCCTGCTCAATGCATCTGCCACTACATTAGCTCTCCTTAGATGATATCTGATGTCACAGTCATAATCCTTCACCAACTCTAGCCATCTCCTTTGTCTCATATTAAGCTCTCTCTGGGTGAAGAAATACTTCAGACTCTTATGGTTTGAATAGATACTGCACTTGACTCCATAAAGATAATGTCTCCAAATCTTCAGGGCAAAC